>CM019148.1:81404600-81607108 GCA_009733165.1 Naja naja | reverse complement strand
CCCAGTCTAGTTGAAAATTACAGACCAATCTCTTTATGCTGCATCACCTGTAAAGTCATGGAATCAATTATTAACAATCCATTATCCTCCACTTGAGACAAACAACTACTCTCTAACAAACAATATGGTTTCAGAAAAAACTATCCTGTAATCTGCAACTCTTACACTGCAAAACATATGGACTACACTTCGATCAGGGCAAAGCAATAAGCAATAATCTACATAGACTTCTGTAAAGCCTTTGATTCAGTGGTACACAACAAACTACTACTAAAAACTAAAATCTTATGGTATCTCTGGACAACTGCATAACTGGATAGAAGCATTCCTGTCAAACAGACAACAAATGGTCAAAATTGGGGCGTCTTATCAAATTCTGTACCTGTCAACAGTGGTGTCCCCCAAGGCAGTGTTCTAGGACCATCTCTTCATACTCTACATAAATGACCTCTGTGATCATATTAAGAGCAACTGCATTCTCTTCGCTGATGATGTAAAGCTATTCAACACCACAGACAATACTGCTACCCTTCAAAAGACCCCTCGACTATGTATCAGAATGGTCAAACAAATGGCAACTTCAAATCTCAACAAATAAATGCTCTGTCTTACATATTGGCAAAAAAAATCAGAAAATAAAATACAAGCTGAATAGTCAAGACCTTGTTGATGATCCAAACTCTGTCAAGGACCTTGGAATACTCATCTCTAATGATCTAAGTGCTAGAGCCCACTGTAACTACATAGCCAAAAAGGCATTAAGAGTTGTTAACCTAATCCTACATAGCTTTTTCTCTGGTAATATCACACTACTAACTAGATACAAAACATTTGCTAGACCAATACTTGAATACAGCTCATCAGTCTGGAACCCACATCACATATCTGATATTAACACAGTTGAGAAAGTCCAGAAATATTTCACAAGAAGAGTTCTACACTCCTCTACTCATTGCAGAATACCTTATGCCACCAGACTTGAAATTCTAGACCTAGAAAACCTAGAACTACATCGCCTCAGTTCTGATCTAAGTATAGTATATAAAATCATACATTGCAATGTCCTTCCGTCAATGAATACTTCAGCTTCAACCATAACAATACAAGAGCACACAATAGATACAAACTCAAGGTTAAGTGCACCAAACTTGATTGCAGGAAATACGACTTCAGCAACAGAGTGGTCGTCTGGAATACTCTACCTGACTCTGTGGTTTCTTCCCCAAACCCCAAAACTTTAACCTTAGACTATTGACCTCACCCCTTTCCTAAGAGGTCTGTAGGGGGTGCATAAGTGCACCAACATGCCTACCGTCCCTGTCCTATTGTTTCTTTTATTTTTCTTATATGTATTCATTTCATGTATTCATAACTATGTTTATCCTTATACTTATTATCTTGTAGCGATTGACTAAATAAATAAATAAATAAATAAATAAAATAAATGTCATAAATAATGTAAACTTGCATATTCAGTTATAATCAACAAAAATCCTTTGGTGTCTCAGGAAGAAAATACATATACATGTTTTGTAGATTACAATTTACCTCATCAGATTATTACAAAACTTCTTATGCAACAAATTGTTAATCCTTAAGTAAATGATCGTGGAAATTCTGCAATTGGGTTACACAACTTTCACTGTGTTATATTTGTATTTGACTTGTATGACACATTGCCCATGCTCCCCCAATCTCTCCTCAGATGAAATTTCTTCTTTTATATTTGGCTTTCCCCAAGCTTTTATGACAGTTTTTCCCCAGTCATTGACATTTCATCACATGACTAAGTTATGTTTTAATACAGCAATATTTAGTTTATTGGTGAGAATGTGTTTTAAACTAGGAACCTATGCAATATTCTCCATGTTTTTCCCAGTTTAATCTCATGCAAGGACAAACGTAGACTGTATTTTTTCATCATAAATAACCACAAATCTTTATTGGTTGTTGTGTGCTGTTTCAGGAAGCTGTGTCTCCAAGCACAACTGCATTTAGGAAGACAAAATGCCACAGAATAAACATTTTGACTTTTATATGACCCCACAATCATTTTACAATTTGTACTCCTAAATTATATGATATCTAACAGAAACCATAGGATAATTTATGCCTGAGGATAAATTAAACAAGCAAACACTTATTTATTCAGAAATATTTATATGTTGCCTTATTTCTGGTTGTTCTAAGCAGCTGTTTCAAAGCTGGACTAACCAAACTTCACCAAATCATGCAGAAGTTCCATAACTTTGCAAATATCAGTATTGCAAAAGAGTCAGTATGAACTCTTTCAAAAAAAAAACATTAAAAAGCACTTACAAACAATTACCAAAGGAAACATGGCAAACAGCAAAATGACTGGCTGTTACCTCAATGTTCTCAAATCCCAAAGTTTGATGCCATCACCAATAGCTGCTGTTAAAGAGATTATAAGCTTCATGTGGTTGACAGCTAAAAGATGATCCTGCAAAAAAAACAAACATTAGTTTAAAATTACAGTAGCATATGTAGTTTAAACATTTCACTGTTGAAACTCCATGAAATGGAATAATAAATAAAATAATAAAAACTAATATTGACAAGGATCAGATTTTCTTCAATGCAAATGTCATACAGCCATTCAGACAATTATTGAATCTAACTTTCAGAGTACTCTGTTTCTGCTCATTGATGCTTATCTTGTTACCAGAGTTTGGAATACATTTATAAATCATATGAATTGATTTTATTCAAAGTGCAACTCTAGGAAAGTAAAAGCCATTTTGAGCTAAAGGAAATCACTTTATAAAACAGCTTCATTTCCTAGATCAACCATTAACAAGGCTTTAAATTCTTTTAGTTTTTTGAAGTATATTTCAAACTGTTTTACAATCTTTTTTCATTTAAAATAGACCTTTATTAGGAATTAACTGCTTTTCTAATCGTTTTTGGATTAAAGGAATCATAAAAATATTTGAAGCATTAAACAACCATTGAAAGACCAGAAAGACCAGGTTATTGTTTGCTTATTTATAACATCTCATTCCTTTTTATTACTTAAAATAAGGCCAAAATGGGGAATGCTGATCGTACTGTGAAAAAGGCAGAAAGACAAATTAAATTGCAGATAGTCCTGGACTTACAACCATAATTGAACTTACAATTACGGTTATAAGTTGTGATGGTCATTAAGCAGGTCAAAAGGTGACCACACCGATTTTATGACATTTCCATGGTTCTATGAAATCTCACAGATTCTTGTATGAAAGCCAAATTTGTCAACAGATTTTGACATTTATTTGACATCTCATGACTTTCCTGTTTTGCATGAAATCATGGAAGATAAGATTTAATGATCTCCCAAAACCTGAGTTCTCCTTTTTAAAAAAAAGTTCAAGTTTCTGGTCATCATGTGAGATTATATAAACACACACAGCATCTGCAAAGTTTGCCAATCCCTTGTTAAAATGAGATTAAGGTTAAACATGCTTTAAATAATATAATTACAGCAGAAGTCTAGAGTTAAATTGACAATAATCCCTTGCATTGAAAGAAACTGGAACATTTTGAGGTCTGGAGATGATCAAAAGGCATCCAAGAAACATAGTTTTGGAACTATATTTATTACGGAACAGAGTACCTTGTGGCTAATGCTAGGCTAAGAAATGGGAAACTGGATTTATAACCCTGCTTAGGCTTGCTGGGTTGTATTAAAATATCGTTTGTCTCTCATCCAAAGCTCTGATTCAAAGGTCAATGTGTAGTCCAGTAGACAATAGGATGCCTCATTAACTTTATTAATCAAAGAGCCAGGCACAGGAATCTATGTGGTGTTTTTTTCTGAAAGTTCTGGCATCCTGAACACTATCTCTCTAGACCAGAGGTTTACAAAAGTAGCATTTCAAATGTAAATTGAATCTAAGAAACACATTTTTTTTTTTTTAATTAAAAATCCATTGGCCTTAGTCTGGTACTATTCTGCCAGAGGAACTGATTATTCAATCCCATATCATGATCTTCTTCAGAAGATTACAACACCCTTCAGTGATGATTTGGGGCAATCATGGGCAAGAAGAAATATGAAGTGTCACTACGTAAGTAGAATGTGTGCTCTTAAAGCTTGGATAAAGCCTTTAATTTTCCACTAACCCTGAACTGAGCGCCAAACAGTGAATATTGCACACTAGGTTAATACATTTTATTGGGTGTGAGAAATAACTAGGAGGCTGGGGAAAAAAACAAGTAAAAGCAACAGACAAGTCATCTGACAATTTATCTCATAGATGGCAACACAGCCCAGACAGGGGAAAATTAAACAAAGGTATAATTATGTCTTCAAAGGACTCCACATTAATTAACTCCTGTTAAATGAAGCTGGGAAATTCCACTTACAGTTTCCAAGTTCCATATTTACCAGAGATAAAATTTAAAAATTGTTTCTAAATCTGTATATTTCTTGCTTCCTTGGTCTGGCCAGCTACAGTAACATGGGGCTTAAAACTGAGCTTGAAATGATATCAGTGTACCATGGGAAGTGGGGGCATTAATTAACTGTATAATAAACAAATCTTGTGTCCTTTATACTCAGACAACCTTATGAGATTTAAGAATGCATTCCACCTGAACCTGGATTACAGTAATTGTTTTAAGAACAAAATAGTTTTGGATTTTATATGTGGTATTATATGTGTTATATGTGGTAGCATAACGGAAAACCCACCAACATATATTATGTATAAGACTAACAATTTAGTCTTGGCCCCTCCTTATTCCTGGTGATTGGGGTTGAGGCCCTGAACTCAGGCTGTTGCTGTTGAATACCAGGTCTGTTATTAACAAGGCCCCCCTCATTGGGAATTTAATCCTTGAGGAGAGGCTGACCTGGCATGTATCACTGAAACCTGGCTGGGCCAAGAGGGTGGTGTCCTTCTTTCAGAGTTGTGCCCAGATGGGTTTCAGATACTGCACCAGCCGACTTCAGGGAAGGGGGGTAGAGGAGTAGCAACCATTGTCCAGAAGAGCTTCTGTTCTCACAGGCTTCCTGCTCCGAGAGATTGTGGGGTGAGTCTCTCCTCTTGAGGCTGGACTCAGGAGTTCAGCTGGGCTTGTTGCTAATGTACCTGCCTCCCAGCTGTGTTGCAACGGCCCTGCCTGTGCTGATGGAGGTACTAGCCAGGCTGGTGGTGGAGTTCCCAGGCTTATGGTGCTGAGGACTTCAATTTGCCGTTACTCCGTGAATCCTCAGATGCGGCACAGGAGTTCATGGCTTCCATGAACCATGGACCTGACTCAAGTAATTCAGGGTCTGACCCATAGAGGGGACACACGCTGATTTGATATTTCTCTCAGAGCAGTGGAAATATGATCTGAAATTAGGGGTATAGACATCTTTCCCTTGTCATGGTCAGATCATTCCCTGCTGAGGCTAGACTTTGGGATGCTGCTCCCCATGCGGGAGGAAGGTGGAACCAATTAAATGGTTCTGCCTCAAGCCTAATGGACCCAGAAGGGTTCCAGAGGGAGCTTGGGGAATGCGGATTCCCTGATCCACAGTCCGCTGATGCCCTGTTTGCTGCCTGGAATAGAGGCGGTGGCGGAGCATTAGACCGGGTTGTGCCTTTCGACCTCTCAATGGTGGCGATCTAGGATGGCTCCCTGGTTTACTGAGGAGCTCTGGGAGATGAAGTGCCAGAAGAGACATCTAGAGTGACACTGGAGGGCCAGTAGATCGAATCTGACCGAACACTTTTAAGAGCCTTTATTAGGACTTATTTAGTGGCAGCATCGATGTGGCACACATTTTTCCGTGCTTATTGCATCTGCAGACTCTAGCGCTGCCCTGTTTAGGGTGACTCGCTCTCTTCTCCATCGAGAAGCGGAGGAGGCCTTGAAGGAAAGCTGAGGAATTTGTACAGTTTCTGTGGATAAAGTCACTCAGATCCGGATGGACGGACTCCAGTTGGGCAATTCGACTGAGATGACAGGGGTGGGTCTTAGTCCTATTATATGGAGTTTGATCCTGTGGCTCCTGAGGAAGTGGACAAGGCCATGGGAGTGATGAGTTCTTCCACTTGTTCACTGGACCCGTGCCCTTCCTGGCTGGTCTCAGCCAGTAGGAGGTGACAGAGCTGGCTCCAAGGTGTTGGTCAGCAGCTTCTTTGAGAGAGGGGTCCTTCCCGCAACTATTAAAAGTGGTGGTAAGGCCCCTCCTCAAGCGCCCTGGACCCGTCTGAATTAAAGAACTTTTCGTCCAGTCTCCAACCTCCCTTTGTGGGAAGGTTGTTGAAAAAGTGGTGGCACTCCAGCTCCTCTCGTCCTTGGAATGAGATGGATTATCTAGACCCTTTTCAATCAGGTTTCAGGCTTGGCTAAAGCATGGAGAGCTTTGGTCGCACTGTTTGATGATCTCTGGCGGCGAGCCGGGACAGGGGTCATTCTCTATCCTGGTGCTTGCTTGGCTGTCGGCAGCTTTGATACCATCGACCATGGTATCCTTAGGCGGCTGAGAGAGTTGGGAGTGGGAGGCACTGTGTTCTGGTGGTTCACCTCCTATCTCTCTCTGGCGATTAGCAGTTGAGTGTTGGTAGGAGGACAGAGGTCGACCCCTGGCCCCTCATCTATGGGGTGCCTCAGGGCTTGGTCCTCCTCCTCTCCTATTTAATATCTACATGAAAGCAGCTGGGTGAGATCATCCAACAACATGGGGAGGATATCAGCAATTGCAATATGCAGATGTACTAGCTATATCTCCATATGTCTGTTCAGTGAAGCAGTGGATGTGATGTGCGGTGCCTGGAAGCTGTGAGGGTCTGGATGGGAGTCAACAGGCTCAGACTTAGACAGACTAAGTGGCTGTCTACCCCCCCCAAGGGTCATGTTGATTTTCCATCTTTGGTTCTGGGTGGGAGAAATTGTCCCCCTCAGGCGGGTTACAATCTGGGTGTCCTCCTAGATCCACAGCTGAAATTGGAGCAACATCTATGCCGGGCTGGGGAACTTTACAGGTCTGCCTTGTGCCAATTGCATGACCTACCTGGACCGGGAGGCTCTTCTTACAGTCACTCATGCCCTAGTCACCTCACGTTGGATTATTGCAAGCACTCTACATGGGGCTACCCTTGAAGAGCATTCGGAGACTGCAGTTGGTCCAGAACATGGCAGGCGCAGGCTGTTGTGGGTGTCCCGAGATACACCCACATATCACCAATTCTCCGTGAGCTGGACTGGCTTCCTATTAGTCTCCGGGTGCAATTCAAGGTGTTGGTCATTACCTATAAAGCCCTATGGCTCAGGACCAGGTTATCTCCAGAATCGTCTCCTACCCTGCGTCTCCTCATTTTGGTAAGATCCCACAGAGTTGGTCTCTGGGTTCCATCAGCTAAACAATGCCGGCTGGGCGGGCCTGGGAGGAGGCTTCTCTGTGGCTGCTCCGGCTCTCTGGAAACAGCTACCTCCTGAGGTCCAGACTGCCTCCACCCTACTGACCTTCCCAGCAGTCAAAACCTGGCTTTTCCGGCAGGCATGGAGATGTTGATCTCACAACTGAGATCTAGCGAGATCCGGCCCTTCTGTTGTTTGCTGTTTTTAAATTGTTTTAAATTTTTATAATGTAATTTGTTGTGTTTTTTTTTCTGTGAGCCAGCCTAGAGTCCTTTGGGAGTTGGTGGGCATATAAGATTTAAATAAATAAATAAATAAATAAATAATAAATAAATTTAAAACTAACAACTTGATAATTTTATATAATTTCCATTTATTTTAGTTTATATTTTATTGTTTTTTTTATTATCATATACTTTCAAATTAGATATATAATTTCAAAAAATAAAATATAAATTTCTAACATAAAGGGAAATTATATAAAATTATCAAATTGTTAGCCTTAAAAATCATTAATTTTGTGTAATGAATACATATGAATGGGATGATACTTCCGCCTACCAGACATCTGGAAACTAGCCCTAATCAACAAACGAGTCCCAGCCAAAAACCAACACGGGAAAATAACACATGATGCCACCACCAATCTCCCACCAGACTCAAACCCAAGCCCGCCATACAGAAAGGCAACCACCATCCAGAAACCAGACCATGGCTGCAACTCCAGCTGCTACACCCCTCCAACCCCAAACTAAGCAAACTGACACACGCTATAAACACATAGCCAGACCTCAAACTCGAGCCAAACCAAGGCCGGAATGTCACATCACAGCCTTCCACCCAGGATACTACATCACAAAACTCAGGAGATTACAACACAAAACATCAGGAGGTTGCAACAGAACAGCGACCAGGAGATTACAGCACCACACCCAGGATGTCACAACAATAGAACTCAGAAGGTCATCCACAGCCCATTACCCAGGTCGTTTTACAACACAAAAGGCTGAGAGACACACAGCCAGCACCTCAGCCACACAGGGTCTCAGGAAAAAGCCATCCAATCTGCATACATCAACTCCATCAACCAATCAAGAAGTAACAACACAGCCAACTCTGGAGTTTAAAAGGAAAAACAGCCACTATCACACACTTCTCCCAGAAGAAACTGAAGCTGAAGCAAGCCTGAAGATGGCGGATGAGATTCATTGAAACATTGCCAAGGTATTCTCAATCTTACAGGACAAGACCGAATACACAGACCTACATACATATGAATGTATATATTTCCAAATATCTGTTTTCGTAGATTTCACGGGTAAGGTATGTGGTCTTGGTGTACCAGTCTTGAAACAATTAGGCAATCATCATCCATTCTCTCTAAAAGCTATTCTCAAGGAGAACAAGCTGAAGACACCAGCCTGAAGATGACGGATGAGATTTCGTAAACGTTGCCAAGGTATTCTCAATCTTACAGGACAAGACCGAATACCAGTATGCACATTCCAAATATCCTCCTATATGTGCATCATCTGCATTGCACCTTCATTTTCTACCCCTAACAGCATCTCTTCCCAAAGCTTTCCCAAAGGTATTTGCTTAATACAGCCCTGGTGTTTTGCTGCCAGCATTTCCATATGAAAGTTGAATATATGTTGAAAAGGTTGATATGGGATTGTAATCTTCCATTTTTCATGAAAATAAAACCAATTTCATTCCCCATGTGGATGTATGTCCACAAATTTCAAAGTGAGCTCTGCTTAACTAACTTAAAGTCATTCTGCTGACACTGGGAAAATAAAACAGAGGAAAGGGCCAACATACAACAAATGACACTTGTAGAGTTTAGTACAGTTAAGTGTTGTAACAGACCAGTCTCATAAAACAATATAAAAACTATACTAAAGTTTTTAGGAACTGTTTCAATGCTACAACAAAAAGACATCCAAGATGTATGGCTGTCTGCAGCGTGACTAATGAGCTTAACAGCATAATAAGGGATAAGTCAGTCCCAGTGTGTCTATTCCTTAAACTATTGGCACATACTGCCAAAGCAACTCAGTGTTAATGTCTTTAGCCTAAATAAATTTGGTGGATAAGCAACTAAATATAAAATCTCACCCATACAACTTCTAATCCAAAGTTTGGTTCATGCTATAGGCACATAAGGCTTTTTTAAAAATTGTTAATAGAACAGTCTTTTCCACTTTCTAAAACATTTAATCTGAATCTTCCATATCCTATGACTTATTTGGATGAGTACACTTAATTCATATTATAGCAATAGCAATAGTACTTAGACCCTCTCTAAGCAGTTTACAGAGTCAGCATATTGCCTCCAACAATCTGGGTCCTTTTTACCCACCTCAGAAGGATGGAAGGCTGTGTCAATCTTGAGCCTGTGAGATTCGAACTGCCAAATCGCTGGCAGTTGGCAGTCAGCAGAAATAATTTGCAGTATTATGCTATTTCCTACTCAATCTCCTTCTGATATGAGAGCTTTTTGCAAACTGAGTCAATTGAGTCTGTACCATGTATTTATTTCCATTGCAGAAATGGAATTAGATAAATTAACTGTAGCCTAGATTGCAGAGTTCTATAGCTTACAAACAAGAAGCTGTACATAAAGTCTGTCCAATTACCTTACAATTAAAATCCCAAAGGAAAACATATACAATTTTATCACTTACAGTTGCCACTGACTAAACTAAAAGATTATAGAGGAAAGGTATGTTGAGCTCATTTTAAAGACTGAGATGAAGAATAAGGAAAAGGGTAGTGTCTACAATGACAAGATCCATATAGTTAAACACAGATATACCACTAATATCAGGTAGCAGGCCTAAACATTCTATATAGATGAAGCTCTCAAAGAATTCTAAGAAAACCAGTTAAAATTTGAGGACCCAAGATTGTTGGGGGCAATTAGCTGACTTTGTAAAAATGCCGCAATACAATGGAAGGAAGGCTATTGCTGAGCACATTGCGTTTTATCCCAAAAATTGTAAGCCGCCCTGAGTCTCCAGAGAAGGGCGGGATATAAAATGAATAAAAATAAAAATAAATTTAAAAATGAACCATACTGCACCAGGTTTTGGATTATTTAATTGATGTTGCTCTGACTATATTACACAAGGATTAGAGAGCTTTTTTTTAGATCATGGTAAAAAGTACTTGCAAACATTACAACCCTAACCTCTCAACAATCAAAGGCTAATTTAGACTATATCAAACCATTTATTTTGCTAATATATTTAAGAAATCACATTACATCTACTCTACAGTACAAAAATTAAAATCATTAGAAGTGTTTACTTGCTTTTGTTTTTATTTATTTACCACTCAGCTTCAAAAGTACCTAAGTCAGCACATTTCTGGAGTACATGGAGTACAAATCTTTTGAATGGGAACAGAATAAGTGATTCATAGGTTCTTATTTTCCAAGCTTCTGTTAGTAATCTCTTGTAACCTAGTTTGTAAAGTGGCAGATTAGGGCACAAGTTCAGATTTATATTGTGGCGTCACAAATCATGATTTGAAGTTAAGTCATGAAAATCATTACTTTTAGGTTTCCTTATATCACAGAGATTCACAGAACCCTGAAACCAGAGGTGGCATTCAGCAGGTTCTGACCAGTTCTGGAGAACCGGTGGCGGAAATTTTGAGTAGTTCAGAGAACCGGCAAATACCACCTCTGACTGGAGATTTTACAGTATCCTTCCCTGCCACACCCGCCAAGCCATGCCCACAGAACCAGTAGTAAAAAATTTGAATTCCTCCACTGCCTGAAACCATAATTAAGATTTTAAAGGCAGTCTTCTGCATGAAATGCCAATGACCCTAGAGCTGATCCTATGTTGATTGACCCATGTCTTACTGGAATTCAACATCATCCCACTATTTAAGTATTGATCATACTTAGTGGGACTCTATAAATATATAAAATGTTACTATAAGTATATAAACATGATGTGTGTGTACATATTTACAATTTAGTAGCTGACAGCAGGAAACTTGTCATGTCAATGTATAATCTGGAATAGTGGTTAAAACTTATATATTAGAAAAGGAAGCATACATTTACTGAACATAAAACTCTGCAGGATACTAATGTTTCTTTAAGTAAAACATTATTCATGGAATGGAAAACTTAAGAGTAATCAGTCCAAATCTATAAAAATGAATGTCTTCTAATAAAGTTTTACCACAAGGGAAATCAGTGGTTCTGTTACGCATCTTGCCAAATCATACTTTATGTATAATGTCATACTGTCTAAACATGCATTGTACTAACATGGAATAAATTAGCACATAGGAAGGATGTATTAAAAGTATTGTTTAGACTTACTTCCCTTCACATGACGGATACATGACCTATTATGGTAATGACACTGCTATCATTCTCTCTGTGACAAATAACTAAGATTATGATGCAGTTTATAGTTTAAAAATAAAAAACAAGTCTAAATTATAAAGCAATTAGAAAAAAATTTAATTTTTTCTTAATGTTCTTAATAATTGAACTAAGCTTGGATACTTGGGAATAGATATATAATTGAAACCAAGAGCACCTGCCTCCTAACAATAATGTTGGAAGACCAGTGTGCAAATCAGTGAGCAAATTAATTGTAAGAAACATACTAAAGCAATACATTTACCAATGGAGCATAAAATAATTTATCTAATATTTCAGAAAACTAAAGGCGGGGTGGAACTCACTGATGGACGTGTAGTTTTCCAGTTACATCTCTGCAACAGAGTTTCTTTCTAAAATCCCTAGTATGCTAATAGAACAGCAGACAGTAGCTTTTGTAACTCACTGGAATTTCAAACATGTTTTATGGGTGTTTTTATGAAAAATAATGGTGTACAAACTTATGGTACCTCAGCATGAAGCAACAGACTCTCTGAATCAAAAATACAGTATCTATTGAAACTTTCCTGATTTAATTCATAATATTCCAAAACAAATTTAAAAAAACAGACCACAACGTTGTGTACATCTTTTACTTTGGAGTATTCACGAAGACAAAACATTTGACAAAACAAATGTCAAATAACTGAGTTGAGCAACACTGAAACAACATTTGGTAGGATTGCAATATTCAGACTGCACTTTAGGCAATAATATTGAATGCATATCTACATTCCATGTAACCAAACAGCCCCAAACATACATACTGAAAAACTCCAGAGATCTTATTATTTCCATAAGCACAAGACAAATATGCATTTACAAAAGAAAGGGAAAATAGGGAGGAAAATAGGACAATATAATAATTTCAGTGAACAATCAATATATCCAGTGGAGGTGGCTGATCATGTAACAACAGATCCTATCTCTTTCCACTCTTCTCCCACGCTCCTCACATGATTAGATTTTAATGTTTGGCTTTAATTTATATGAGTTTTAATGTACATGTATAAATACATTTTGAGGGGCAGTCCCATGTAGAGCGTGTTGCAATAGTCAAGATGGGAAGTGATTAGGGCATGACTGACCGTGAGAGGGATTATTGGTTCCTTATGACTATAAGCTGCCCAGAGTTACCCTGTGGTAAAATGGATGGCTAATAAATGTTATACATACATACATACATACATACATACATACATACATACTGTACATAGATACATACATACATTGCTTATGGAATGCTAATTGGTTTCAAAGAAAGTTAAATGAGAACTTGAGGGAAGTTGAAAGTACTATCTTGGGGTGGGAAGAACACAACTGGGCTACCTGAACTCTGTACTGTAAGGTTTTGTTGAAAATGCCATATATTCAAATTGAAAATAGAAGCTGGCTTCAGTTCTTCAACCCACAGCACAAATTATCTTCAAAGAAGTTGCAGAAACTTGAATGGCTATAACTGCTTGACAAGCAGATCCAGAGGAGCAAAATTAGCATTACTTGCCCAGATCTTCCATCCAATGTAGCAGACATTTTCTCAGCCAAGATAAAAGCATTCAAAATATAAATCAAGTTAATCTTTGCAAAGTTTGAAATTATTTAATCATTAGTTTGCTCATATGTGTACTTACTCTATTCATTTGTACTTTGGGTAATATTGGAAATATAAACAGAGATTGTGCCTACCTTATTTTGGCAAATTTGGTGAACTGATCTAGAATGAGCATCTCTTATCACTGCTGCACTACAGCCCACATTGAGGTCAAATATTTCTAGTGCTCGGTTACTCCCAGCTGCCAATACAATATCTGTAATTTCTGTTAAGCTAAAGTTCCATTAGATAAGCTATATGTTACAAGTACGGCAGTCAGCATTTCTAGGCTTTCATTTGTCAGGAAAAATATGCCTGCATTTAAATAATTTACTACAGGAATATTAAGCTTTTAACAGAATAGAAGGCAGAGTTTGTCACATGGAGTTCCATAGTTAGCACTATACAATTAGATGATTCCACATGATCCCAGGTTTCAGTCACTAAGGCATGACAATAATTACTAGAATATGCAAGCTCATAATACTTTTCATTATCTTTTTTTATTTGTGCTTATTACAGTTAGTCCTCAACTTACAACAGCTCAGTTACAGTGGTGCTGAAAAAACTTATGACCATTTTTCATACTTAATGATCATTGCAGCATCTCCAAGATCATGTGATCAATCAGACACTTGGCAACTGACTCCTATTTATGATGGTTGCAGTGTCCCGGGGTCAAGTGATCTCCTTTGTGACCTTCTAACAAGCAAAGTCAATAGGAAGACACGTTCACTTAACAACGGTGTCACTAGCTTCACAGTTGCAGTGATTTTCTTAGCACTGTGGTCGTAAATGGGGCAAAATCCACTTAACTGTCTTGCTTAGCAACATAAATTTTACACTCAATTGTGGTTGTAAGATGAGGACTACCTATACTACAATAAAGAATTATAATTAAACAACTAATGCCTTTTGCAAAACAGCAACATTAATAATGATAAGAGGATACAAGAGTAGAAATGCGTTCACTGCTGAAAGGCTGGTAATTTCCACTGTAGAAGCCATTGGAAATTTCTGTATTGATTTGCAAATACTCTTTGTTCTATATCTGCAGAAATAAAGCATATAAACATGTATCTGTATCTTGTAGAGTCATGAAGAATCTATATTTACTCCAACCCATATTTCAAAGCCTTTGTTTTAGCATCTTTTTTTAGTCTTGCCTTTTCTACTTTGGGGTGATATAGGATCCAAATATTTTGCCAAAAAGTAAAGATTTTCTTAAAATATACTTCTTGTTATCGTTAAAAAAGAACTGCAGACCTTTGTTTTACATATTTTCATTAACACACACCAGGCACTGTATTAGTTACATTTTTCTTTTAACCTATGAAAATAATCTTATGTTCTATCTAACAAAGATCTGCAAAATGTAAAAATTCTGCATATATCCCAATAGCAAAAATTAAAGTTCCCTTCCCATCACAGTGGAAAATATTGTTTTCCTAGACTTATACTGGGACAACTGACAAAGAATTTCAGCTATGCAATATATGCAAGCTCAGCTTGATAGTTAAAATGTCGAATTCTTCTGTTCCACTCCTTGCGCACTTGTATTATATGCTGGGTCCTGTCCAACATGATATGAGTGGCTCTCAGCTTATGCAATGGGCTTGTCATCCCACTAACAGTATGATTTTTCCCTAGAGTTTGCTTTTAAGGCAGCATTTATTTTTATTTAATAGCAACAGAGTTGCCAAAAGGAATGGGTGGGTTTTCCTCCTATGAATTACCTGAACAAACCTCCTGAACCTGGCAGAGAGGGGAAAGAGAGAGCAGGGAATTTTAACTCTTTTTAAATCAGTGATCCAACCCTGAAATCAGGAGTCTGTGTTGTGGAATCTTCAATACAGTAAAACTCCTATTTATTTTGATTTTATTCTATAATGCAAATTATAGGCTTAAACTGCTTAGTCTGGATCAGGAATGCAGCAAGGCATAACAAGTTCAAGTTCCTCTGTTTTCATGCTATGGAATCTGTCCACTCATATCCTAATTTGTAAGGGGAGGAATCAATAGTAAAACTATGAAGTTCAGTCCGATGCTATTTAGCCCAGGGCTCTCCACCTTGGCAACTTTAAGATTTGTGGACTTCAACTCCCAAAATTCTGGGAGTTGAAGTCCAGAAGTCTTAAAGTTGCCAAGGTTGGAGACCCCTGATTTAGCCCACACCTAACTATGATAATGTGAATGAGCCATCACAATTGAAACCACCCCATAAAGTATAACTTTAATAGAAGAGATTTAACACATTACTCATGTTTCTGTCTATGTTCCACATTTTTTTCTATTTCATCTTTTTCTAAATCTGACTCACCAGATAGAAAAATGTCAGAAATAGCACAGTGATACATACGTGGAAGAAATTAGGGAAATTGAAGTTACAAAATGATTAATAAAGTAATGTAATAGCTTCTTTCTTAGTTTCCCTGTACTATGATTCCATCTGTCAAATGGGAAATGGCTTAGTTTATAAAATCAATCATTCCCATTTTCTTTCATTACCGATTGTTCTCTTTTTCAGTTAAAACAATAAAGAAATATCTTTACTTGACTTCTTTTAATTTATTAATTGGTTAATACTGTTTAGTAATGCTTGCTAAATACCTATTGCACTTTCTAAAACTATTTTGAAATAGCATATTTTTTATTATTCCAAAAGATAATAAAGCCAGCTTTAATTTTTCTTCTTTTTGATATTTATGTACCAATATCATACCAAGTTAGCCTTAAAAGTGGTTTTTATGTTTAAGAATGACTATTTACTTTAAAAACAGTAGCTATAACTGATTATTCTATCAGACTGCAGCAATGTTATGCATCCTTCTGCAGTGAGGTAATATTACATAACTCATAAGTCTAGAAATAATAAGTTTTAAAATTAAATCTGATATAATGCAAAAAAAAGCCCATTTAATTCTGATCAGACTCAATCTACTCTCTTGGGACATTTTTCATTTTGATAATTGTTTTTATTTATGGCAAAATTTATACTTGTTATACAAGTTAATATCTACATATTTTGCAGTATACATAATGAATATTTAATATCAGTACAACCTTAACAGCTATAACAAATCTATATAAACAATGTTTCTGTTTCTGAAAGCTAGTGCATAAGAAACCTCACATTTTATGATTTTTGCACTAATACTGGTGTTTCTATACTGTTTAAAGAACTATTGAATGGCTTGTACACATCAACAAAGCATCCTCAGTACAATATTACATTTACTGTTAATGCTACTTTAAATACAATTCTACATATTTACATACCGTTTTATCTCATCTTTACTGGTGTCAAGATAATATCTTAATAAATAAAATTCTGCTCCACAGGACAGTAATATGAACGTATCTATATAATAGAACTGGGCTGATCGGATAGATTTGTGAAATATTTCCTTTCCCTGAAATTAAAAATACAAAATACATATCATATATCCTATAATTCTCACTGAGAAAACACAGGTAGTTTGTTTTTAGACTACTGACATTTTGTTTATTTTTCAAACTGAAATATTTTTAATTACTAATCTTAATTTATCTTACATTGTTCTTCAATGCAGTTTAAAGCAACATTTATCAATATTTTGAAACTCCAACTCCAACAACTTAACCAATACACCAACAATTATTTTTAATTGGTTTTGTTTTCTGGTTTATTTATAATTTACTGCATTTATATCCCACCACAATCAATTCAACTCATGATGAGGGATGGAAAAATTTGGTCACATATTTTACTTCCACCAAGAAATATTCCTTTTTGTTCGTTGTTTGTTCCTTGCTTTTGCCTTGCAGTTGGTAATTTAAGGAGACAGAGAAACAGAAATTATTAAATAAGTTGCACTGAAAATGTTAAGTAAACAAACCAAACAGAGGAAAGAATGTCATGTTAATTTTTGAGTATAAGGCTTAGGAAATGTGCATTGTTTCCATGTCCACATTAGATTACTGTTATTCTGATTTTCTTTTAATAGTACAAATACAGAATGACCACATGAACAAAAATGACGAAAAATATTCTCAGCATTGACTGGCAAGTTCCTCCTTCCAAAATTTAACTGTGACTTCCTACAACTCAAAATCAAAATAAGAACAGGCATATATATTTATGAAGATAAAGCCTCATCATAACCTAAATAGCCAGGATTTGTTGAGGGGAAGGCATTTATTTATAGTATCTAGGCATTTTCTGATTTTATAAGACCTTAGACCTATAATCCAAAAGAACCCCAAAATTCCAAATACAATGATCTGATGAGTACAGCATGAAACAAAGCCATGTTCCAATTAGCTGGACAAGTCTGCACACTTGCGTGGAGGGAAAACTGTTTGACAGGCTGTGGGAATGGCACTGATATCCTGAATATTGCACCTCTGTTTCTGCAGGTGCCAAAGGATTTCTCCTGTAACCCTGAGGACACAGACAAACCCCCAAGTGGCTCAATGACTCTCTAAAATAATGCAAATAACCAGTTGTCTGCTAGGAATATAAATCCTTCCATTCCCCACTATCCATTAAGAGCTGAAGAAGCTTCTTGGATGAGAAGTGAAACGTCTTCAAGGAAAAACAAGAAAGTCCACTTGCCTCTTGAAAAATATCTTTGGGACACTAATAAATATCTACACTTCTCAATAGCAATAGATAAGCATACAGTCTTCTGCTGAGTCTCCCTTTGGAGAAACATTTCCATTGTTGCAATGCCTTGGCCTTGACCAGTGGTGGGATTCAACTTTTTACTACTGGTTCTGTGTGGCTTGGTGGTCGTGGCAGGGGAAGGATACTGTAAAATCTCCAGTCAGAGGTGGTATTTGCCGCTTCTCTGAACTACTCAAAATTTCCTCTACTGGTTCTCCAGAACTAATCAGAAGATGCTGAATACCACCTCTGGCCTTGACCAAGATAAACTCTGTTTTGAACCTTAGAAAGATTATCAGGAATCACATTTCAGGTGGCCCCAGTGAGTTATGCAAGATTCATATCCACGCTAAAAATTAAGAAACATTAGAGTGGCCCTAAGTTGCCCAAGAATTGCAAGAAAGACAAATTGGTATCACGAGCATGATAACTAAAATGTGAAATGTCACTGCTTCCCCCCCCCCCCAAAATAGCAACAAGCCTTCATTATTAAAATATTAATGTGCAACATATTCCAAATCTATATGATTAAGTATGATTTTGGTAATCAAAGGGAATACAGAGTATCCCAAATCTATTTCACTTAAAAGCTTAATTACCAGACATAAAGCAGGTTCTGCTGCTAACTGACCAGATCTTTAATGTTCTGTCTTCAGAAGATGAAACAAGCCAATTGTTGTCATGGCTCCAACCTACTGAGGTAATAGCACCATCGTGTCCTAATAAAAATAAATACATTTAAAATGATCAGAAATTCTTAAGAAATCACAAAGTAAAATCTCATAATAATCAGCTATGCTTCTGTTGGAAAAACATGATGTCACACTATTCTTTTTCTCGCCTTTCTCTGAAACTGCAGAATGTTCTGAAGCACCAAAAGAGTATCTAGCAATTACACTCCTGGATACAACCCAAAGTATTTTTATACAGAAATATCGATGTTCCCTTGTGCATACTCGTAAATCCATATAGAGACTTCCTAACAAGGCTTTCTGTGGCGCAACGAGGACAAATATTAAATGGCAACTAGGATGATCAAATAGTATCAGTGCCCAATTCGGTGCTTTTTTTCTTTCTTTTCATAGATCACATTTCATACAGGAGAACTTGAAAAGCAAACTTTTATAAAGAAAAATAAACATATACAGAGCTGGGGGTTTAACTCATTTTCAGGGTCCAGGATAGGAGACATACATTTTGTGAGAATGGGAGTGAATTTAGATGATTATTTGGGGTTTTTTTTCCTTTTCTAGGTATGAACCCTAGAATGTACAGATGACTGTTTTATTCACCAACAAAACCAGTAGAAAGCTGTACAGGTAATAATCATTTAACAACCATTCATTTAGTGACCATTCAAGTTGCAATGGCACTGAAAGAAGTTACTTGCAACTCACCCTCTCATTTACGACCATTGCAATGCTCCCCACATTTCTATGATCCAGGTTTTGGCAACTTATAGCAGTTGCAACATCCTGCAGTCATATGATTGTCATATGTTACCTTCGCAGCCAGTGTCCAACAAGCAAAGTCAATGATAAAGCCAGGAAAAGGTCACCAGTCATAGTCACATGGTGTCTTGTTTAATAATTGTGGGTGATTTGCTTAATAACCATGGCAAAAGGCTATAAAATTGGGTAGGGTCCACATGATGCCTCACTTAATTATTGCACTGCTTAAAAATGTATTTTCCGGTTCTTATCCTGTAAGTTGAGGACTATCCTGTATTTCCATTTATAGGTTCTTTTCTGATAAACTTAAGCAGCACAATTTCAGGGAACATGTAGAGCTGCAAAAAAGGGAGTTATGGTCTTTATGCAGCCCATAAGCTGTCCATTCCTGCTCTATGTGAATCAGAAGAAAAAACTATAGAGGTGGCACATCCAATGTTTTTAACTTCACATATGTTTAATTCAAATTACTAATGTTAATATACTTAAAGATCCTAGGCTGTCCCCTAGTGCCTACCAATGATATTTTACTGATTCCATTTTTAATAGAAAAATTTTCCATTTTAACCATAAGAAACCCCTGTCAGCTAAGAATAAAAGTTACGAGCCTCACTTTTTAAAAACTCTAATAATTTTTGGAATAAAGGGCAAACTTACTTTCCCTAGGGAAAAAAACATTTCCTTCTGGAGCTGCCAGCCATGGATATAATTCTGCTGTTAGAACTGAACAGTGAAATATGTGTCCTTAAAATGAGGGAGCCAAGACTGGGTAATGTTATCCCTATGCCTTTAATTAATGTAAAATAAAGTGGAATTATCAATCTTTGTGACCTGTATAATATGTTTCCATTACTGGCTCCTATACATATTAAGTTAGGATTAGCTAGATATTCTCACTTGGCCAGCTCCTAGCCAGATCTGTTCCAGTTGTTAACTGATTTTTCTATTTTTATTATTGTTTTCATAAATGCAAGAAGATTTGTTGAATTTCTTCTGGCCATTTCTGTCCTATTATTTGGAACTTCAATTTTGTTTTTATTATATTAGAATGGAAGACAAAGAAATAAGGATAGCTAAGAATAGAAAAACTATAATGAATGTACCTGAATAAACAGTTGGTTCTCCTATAAGGTTTGATTTGAATGCCAGCAATGTTTTGTCAGCTAAACCACAAGCCAATAATTCTCCATTTCCTAGAACAACGAGAACAGCAAATTAATCTAGCATAAATAAAAAATGCCAAAAAATATAGAGAGACAGATTCTCAGGCCAGAGTTGGCCATGTGTAAACACAGAACTGGTTAGCTTTAAGGTTTCCAAGTGCTACATCAAGTAACTATTAATAATAAACCATAGATAGTTGTCATTCCCGCCTCCCATACCTGAATACTGAATACAGCATATGGCGGTTGATTTATCAGTTACAGTAATTTGCCTCACACTTTCGGTTGGAGGAGATTTTCCAAGTGGATAGTCTTCCTTATTTATTCTTCAATAATAAAACAAAATTAAAAAGAGAAAAGAGCAATTAATGAAGCAGAATAAAGGAGATTGAGCATTTCATTCTATACTACCAATTTTAAATTGTGGCAGATATACCACAAAAGATAAATTGTTGAAATAAATTTAATATTTTGCTTGATTGTGTTACACTATTGCTGCAGGATAATGCTTTTGGTATTAAACATGTTTTTGTATTCATTGAACAATTATACTAACTTACCGTCTCCAACTTCTCTTGCATTCCGATGTCAACCTGCTGTGTTTTATTTTTGAATTTGGAGAGAACATGAGCATGCTACAACAGAGGAAAAAAAGGCTCTAATATAGATGATAATATTTAGCACTCTATTACCCAGAAAATCCCAGAATCAGGGGGAAAAAATTATCAAGCCCATATGAAAGAAGGAAGAATCCATCCTCTAATCAATGATCAACTTTTTCTTCTAAGGCAACTTTATTTTTTATAAAATTCACTCATCAACTGCATGGGTGAATTTAATACAATGTGATGCTTGGACATAATTACATGCATAAAACTAGGAGATTTTTTAAAAAATTGGTCAACTACTACTATCTATAATATCAACAATTACATCCTATTATATGTTGTACAATAACAAAAATTTGAAAGTAAGTGTAAATATTTTAACAGTACTGCCAATACATACATAAAATTCATGGGCTGCCCCACTCTAAATAACTCCCTCTCACACTCATAACTAGGCTGCCTTCACTCCAAATGACTCTTGAGTAGAATCAAAAATAACAACGTAATACAAAGGAAAACAGCTGCAGAATAGTCACTGTCAGGAAACAAAAACATTTGTCCACATAGCTAGCAATTCCCAGAGTCTGTTCTTCTATCTCAACCCAAGGCATGAAGAAAATCCCAAATTTTTAGGGAACACTTAAGGATGGCCAAGTTCTAGGCAGATCTCCAAGGGAATGTTATCCCAAAGGGCAGCTGCAATGACAAAGAAAGCCATTTCTGGGTCCCACTAGATGAAGTTACTTAATTGAATCTGAAGCGAGCCAGCCCTGTCAGAACATGGAGGAAAGGCAAACTTGGTAAGAGACAGGCAATCTCTGAGATAACTACACCTTATGCCCTGTGGGGATGAATTTTTGACAGGTTTTGATTGACAGAATTAACTGCTATTTAACAAAGGAGGGAGGATTACCAGAAACAGAATCACAATTGTAATCTTTTAACACTTTATCCTTCATGATTTAAGAATATGGTCCTAAGTTTACAAGCAATGCCCCTTGAAATCTTAAATCTAATTAAGATATCAGGGGGTTGAGGAAACATTTCATTTTTGGCTCTATTCCACCACTTAAAAAACCACGATAAAATATGCAAAATAGAAAAATGGATTAATATGCAAACATTGTTCTATTTGCAGAACAGAATTTAAAACTTTGATGATTTTAACTCAGTCTGCATTTTAATTTTATAAAAATAATTAAGCATTGCTTCAGATTAGGTAGTTGGATTCAGCTTCCAAAATTAAAAGGGGGCATAATTAATACATTTATAATTTTACTAATGAGTGGTTATACTAATTAATTTATCATTTTAGGCAATCATAATATTACAAACTTTGCGCTCATCTGCATGGTTATATTAAATTAAACTAGTATTTTAAATTCTTTATTCCTTATCTTTCAGCCTATTTTACATTAAAATACCAAATCTTTGTTTAACTAAAAGAGACAATTTTATTTATTTATTTATTAAACTTTATGCCTCCCATCTTGCCAAAGTGACTATAGATTGCTTACATTCATTCAATAAAAATAAAACATTAAAACAATAAATTGTTATTAAAAGCGACAAACTAAATTTACCAGTGTAATTTGCACTCACTGTGGTGCTGATGTATAACCTGATGATTTAATTTTGTTATGAAAAACCAATGGCTTGTCTTTTATATGGTTTTTTGTACCTAAATTAAGAAACATCTATATTAATATAAATTTCATAGTTAAGTGTCAAGAAATACATATACAGAGAGAAACTAAAAGTATCCTTTGGATATCCTGAGCCACATATATCAGGTAATAGTACTTCCACTCATACAAATAGCACATCTGTTAATATTGTCCATTCCAGTGTTACAGGGACACAAAAAGATATGTAACTTTCTTCCCACTACATTTGTTAGACAAAATAATTCTGTTTTTAAATCATCATTTTAAGCTAATCTTATATTATTAAAAAAAATATTTCTATGGTGTTTTAGAGACAAACAATATGTAACATCAAAAGACATCAGACACAATAGAACTGATTTTCTAGTGTAAGAGCAGTTCACCAACTGCTGATGATAAGCTGAGTTTCATTTCAGTTCACCAGAGGTACTTTAACCTGGATCCTTATAGTGAGATGGCCGGACTTGATAGTTTAAAGACCTATTTCAGATTGGTACATGGACTTCTTGTGTATTTTCCAATGATTTCAATGGAGAAAATACATTCAAATATATTTGTATGTATATTTTCATTGAAATGAATGGGAAATTTTATGTGGGAAACAGGGCTCTCTATCTCAATATCTGTGATTCCATATCTGCAAAGAATAACAAAATACAGAGTAACACTGAGATACTATACTGGCTTCCTCTGATATATCTTTCTATTTATTTCTCTGGGTTAGAAATTCCACATTTTAAAAATGACAGGAGAAAGTTTGTGCCTCAAAGTTTTTCTGCTATATTTCAGAAGTTGATGCATGTAGACAGAATTAAGCCTTTTGGTAAGATACTTCTTTGACACCCGCAATTAAATGTAGCCACTACAGAATCGATTGCATTGATACTAATAGTGTAGTGAGTGTGTCAGTACACTGCATGTACCCTTTAGATGATGAGATATAGACAAGAGTAAGTTGGCTTCCAGGGAAACCTGTAATTAGTTTGGATAGAATATCATGAGCAAGCTTGGAGTAAATGGAGGCTTTGGTTGTGTTTGTGGTATAATGCCAAAACTGTCTGGTATTAGCAGGGAATGCTGCATGGGACTTAGGACGAACAACAGCTGTTAAAGTAAATAACTTTTCTTACAAGAAAAGGTTGTTATGTGAAAGCTTTGACTCATCAAATACATGTTTGTCAGCAGGGGTCAATATTTATGGACCTATCTGGTAAATACCATGGCATATGGTGACTTGGGATGGATAAGGAGTAAACATTTCAGAATATGAAATAATGAATAAAATTGGGAGAAAGGTAAATATAGCTGACATTCAGCCCTCAGTCCTCCTTTGCGCAATCTTTGCTATGGGATGTTATTTTCAATGTATCAGTCAAAGGATTTAATCACTGCAGAATTTAACAATTTACCTGTTTTATTTACAAGTTTGGCTTTTTCCTTCTTCAGGTACAAGGGAGAGGTCACAAGAAGAGGACATCTGAAACCAGAAGTCAAAAGATATAATTATATATTTAACTACAAAACGCTCATAACAATTGACAGAAGAGCAATACTAGAGATATTGATTTCAGGATAAATGGTTAATTCACTACAGATAATAATACAT
This sequence comes from Naja naja, assembly GCA_009733165.1. Lineage (NCBI taxonomy): Eukaryota > Metazoa > Chordata > Lepidosauria > Squamata > Elapidae > Naja > Naja naja. The sequence goes on along the minus strand of CM019148.1, from coordinate 81,582,601 downwards.
TCCTGGTACTGCAATCACCTATTTATCTATGAACAGCTCAAAATGCAGTCAGAATAAAGGATTTTCCCATTTGATACATTTTTGCAATCACACCTTACTTGGTAGAAATGTAAACTGACAAAGTGACCTTAAGCAAGCCACTTTTTTTGGCTTCAGGTGCCTGTCTACCAATTACTCACCTTATTTGGATATTGCAATCTAAATAATACAATTTTATAATTAGATAACCTAAACTGAAGATAACCTACATTAAATATATTCAGTGATTTAAAATGTGGTATAAATAGCACTTATTGTTGTTTTCCACCAAACACTACTGTTACACATAATTCTTGTTTTGAGATTATACTTGGAACTGGCAACTCAGTTATTAAGCAAAGTAGTCTAAGTGATGAAGAAGCTTCTTGGATGAGAAGCTTCAAAGAAAAACCAGAAAGTTCAGTTGCTGCTTGAAAAAGCACTTTTGGGATAGTCTAAGTCATGGGTATTAAACTTGCGGTGTCACGTTGCCATCATGAGATGTATTGCAACATTTTTTCCCTTCACGGAGCTGGGGTGGGCATGGCCTACCCATGATGCAGCTGGCTTGCAGGCCGCCAGTTTGACACCCCTAATCTAAGTGATCTTACTTCAGCTCTGCTTTACAGACCTATGAAACACTCCCTAAACAAGGCAGTCGCTAAATGAAGACTACCTATATATTATTCATAAAAAGACGTATTTCTCAATCCTACAGTTGTGAAAAAGATATTTTTCCATTACAATATTTTAAATTAAATTTGCTACCTAGATACACAATTGCTTATCTATTAGCAATATATTTTCATAAATGTGGATGAGATAAGCCTAAAGTCTCATTTCAAATATTTATCCACAGCTGAAAAACAAAATATGTAATGGTATACAAAGTCCATAATGATAAAGAAAACAAACCAATTGATAATTTTCCAGGAGATATCCAGTTTTTAATCCTTTTCACTCATTTTTTAACCATTTCTGCTGTTATTTCTGTTTGATTTGATTGTTACTGAATTCATCTTCTCATTCTTTTATCTCTATTCTTCTAATTCTAATAGTTCTAATAATATTCTAATTTCTTACATGACTATTATTATAATTTATTAAATTATATGCAGCCTGATTTCCAGTGACTCTGGAACATCTACAAATTGTCAGAAACATTTTCAAACAAAGCATCTATAAAAAAGAACAAAAAATGGAAGAAATAACATCAATAAATAAAAGGAGCTGAACTTAAAATGGGGTTCAGTGTAATGATCCTTTACCTTGCAACAGCAGAAAAGGCTTCTTCCTTTCCACTTAAAAGGAGATTATTCTGCTGGCATCTCAACAGAGCAGCAACGTTAACTTCCAGTAAAACAATTTTGTTCTCCAACATCGAAGTTAGCAAACAGAAAACCTGCAGAAAGACAGTCACAAAGCATTTCTCTCTTCAACGCAAATAAATCCCTCCCTGATAAAGAGATTTGTATCAAGGAATGGAATTCTACTCATTGAAGAGCTATCTGGGAAGATGGGTTGAAGGTTAAAACAGTACAGCTTTGGTCCCAGAGTATGAGACACAGGCCAAAAAGGAATGGGCTTTTCTCGTACTGAGAGAATAGGGAGAAGGAAGGCTAAGTCTCAGTCTTGGTGGAAGGTGCACTAAAAGAGGTCTGTGGGAGAGCTTGTTGTTGATGAACCTCTTGGGGGAATGGGTACGTTAATTAGGCTGCGGGTATGGAATTATTTTAAAGGTGTACGTTATTGTTTTGGTCAGAGGATGATATTGCTACCACCCTACTCTCTTCTAGCACTGATGATGTTACTTAGTTGGGGTAATGAAACCTCTGCAAGAAAACAACCAAGCTCAGAGAACACCAAGAACCCCACATCTCAACCCTGAGCTACAAATATTCTCCTTTATTGATTATGTATCTCAGTGGAGAGTCTCAAAGGCAGCTTGAATGGGAGAGACAGCCAGGAGAGACCATATTTGGGAGAGGAGAATTACAACTTTGATGGACAGAGATATCATGATGGGAGGCAAGGATTTGTTAATACAGAAGAGAGGCTGGAGAGTTTGCAGCCAATTTCTACTTTTGGCCCTCCAGTCTCCAATCTTAAACAAAGCAATGGAATTGCTGAGAGGCTTGGACTCAAACAGATGCTGTAGAACTTTAGGTTAAGTTGACGATTGTATTGCTGGATGATCTATTTATTGCAGAAAGATATATTTTATTCTTTTTTTAAAATTTATTTTTTATTATATGTACTTGTAAACCATTTAAATTTGAAGCAATATATATCACACCAGAAATAAAACAAAGTTAATTTGCAGTTTTTAAATTAAAAGGGATTGTCTTATATTGAATACTTTAAAATGAGTTTCTCACCTTACCATTGACTGCCTTCCTCGTTAAAGCACAGGATCCAGCAATCTGAATACTAAGACCAGTGAAGTCTTCACATGCAACCATATATAAGTAAAACAAATTTTTTTAGAAAAAATCACTAAAATGATGAAATCCTGAGTCCATTTCATTTCTTATATGTGTTTTAAATAGACAAATTTTAATTTCAACCTTTGTGAAAGGATACAAATTAATATTTTTCTAGCGCAATAATCAGAAATTAAGAAACAAATGTTAATGAACTGTTTATTGTTCACTGCAAACAGAAATCAAAGTCTTCCATATATAAAATTAAAGTAATATTTATTTATTAAAAGAGAGAAAAAGTATGGATTATCTTTAATAAGTAAATATACACCACCTTTGTAATGTAAAGCAGCTTCCAATTCAAAGTTTGCATTGTTAATTATGAATAAACCAGTAGAACTTCCAATCCACAAATACTGTGTGCCCTCATCAGGAAATCTACATTAAAACAAGGTATATTTTTTAAAAAATCCTCAAATATCTTCATTTTATAACATGTCATGGCTTTTTGAACTGGAAATCGTGCACAGATAGAATTTCTAACACTTAAGATCTGTACTCTTCTTCCAAAAAACATCTAAATCTTTCTTTAACACCTGCTCAACATTGTAAGGGAATTACTTAGAATTAATGATCACAACAGAGTCAGAAAAAGAAGGCTGAAAGCCTAAATGAGATACAGTTCACACAATGGTACTACTTCACTGCAAGATGCAAGATGAGACTTTTCTCTGTTTTGATTTGTCTGATTTATAAATTGCATATTTTTATTAAAATCTTTGGTATTCTATATTATTTAATTATCACAATATCTCCATTATATAATAACCTTTAAAGTTATGGTAACATTTAAATCTATTACAGAATATTATATACATGTCTGATTGTTTGTACATATTATAATGTAATTTTAAAAACAATGTATTATAAAATATAAAAAAGTTTCAGCAATTCTACATGGGGCTACCCTTGCGGATTACTCAGAGGTTGCAGCTGGTGCAGAATGCGGCCGTGGCTGTGATGGGGTATCCCGATACTCCCATGTTACACCCCTCCTGCGCGACTTGCATTGGTTGCCGGTTGCCTCCCGGGTCTCCTTCAAGGTGTTAGTAATAACTTATAAAGCCCTAAATGGCTTGGGTCCAGGGTACCTGCGAGCCTCCTGCATCACATTCCGATGCCCTGCGCTCCCACAGGAGGGGCCTCCTGGGAATACCGTCAGTCAGGCATTGTCGGCTGGCGGTTCCCAGGGCTAGGGCCTTTTCTGTGGGAGTGCCCGCCCTATGGAATCAGCTCCCTGCGGATCTTTTTGGCCCCTGATCTCCGCTCCTTTCGTCGAGACCTGAAGACTTGGCTATTTCAGCAGGCCAGCCTGGATTGACCATGGGGACGGGTTGTTTTAATAGTATTGTTTATTATTGTAATTTTAACTGTTTTTAATGTTTCTTGTAATTTAGACTTGTCTTTATTTAATATCTTTTTATTGTATATATGTTCTTTTTATATGTTCGCCGCCCTGAGTCCTTCGGGAGAAGGGAATACAAATAATAAAATAATAATAATAATAATAATAATAATAATTGCATGTGTCTAGCTTAATGAAAAGAAATATTAGGGGTGACATGATAGTGGTCCAATATTTGAGGGGCTGCCACAAAGAGGGAGGCAATCTATTCTCCAAAGCACCTGAAGGCAGGACAAGAAGCAATGGGTGGAAACTAATCAAGGAGAGAGACAGCCTAGAACTAAGAAAACATTTCCTGACATTGAAAACAATTAACCAGTGGAATGGCTTGCCTTCAGAAGTTGTGGGTACTCCAACACTGGAAGTTTTCAAGAAGAGATTGGACAGCCATGTGTCCGACATGGTGTAGGGTTTCCTGTCTAAGCAGGGGGTTGGACTAGAAGACCTCTAAGGTCCCTTCCATTATTTTGTTATATTGCCTGCACTTTAGCTGAAGAACCCACTCACCTAGATTCTTTATGACCAAAATTTGCTGGATTATCACAGTGTTCAATTCTAAGGATTGGGAAGGTAGTTTCAACCTCATTTTCTTCTTCTATGTTGCTTATAATACAGGTCTGAGAAATATTCTGAATCTGGTCTGGAAAACACAGAGATGTGATTATAACAGAAATAGATTAACTAAGATATTCAGTGAAAACTACAAGAAAGTGTAGCTCAATATATTTTATTAAGTGTGGATTCATTGGACAATTTCTGTGGTGATATTTTCAATTATTTTACAGTGAGATATACTACACTTATAGTTTTGGAGCAATGTGCAGTTTAGCTTCAGTTTTGGAGCAAAAAATATGGTACAAACTCAGCTAACATCACTGTAGGTCACCTATCTTGCTGTCTTCACTGTCTTTATGCTCTGGTAACATTGATATAACAAATTTAATTAACAAACAGCAGGGATATTTAAATTTTTTCTTTGTTTACTGCATCCTTTATGAAAGCTTTTTTATTAATTTAATTTAAATTAGAATTATTCAATCAATCTTCATTTCTTCTTTCTTGACATTAATATGAATTACACAGCGATACTTATGTCCACTAATCAAGCTGAATATCCACAGCTGAAAGAAAAAAAATACAATCACTGTAGCTTACTTTTCAACATTAATCACTGTAAAAATGTTTTTAATTTTATTATCTCAGTTCAGTAGTAAGCATGTGGCCACTGAATTGAGATAGCACACCACATCAGTAAAATGGTTACAGTTAAAATTCTCAATTTCTTAAACGTCACCAATATTTGGCAACCAATTTTTTCTATTCAAAATTTAGTTTGGGCTGTACAAATTACAATAAGAATAAAGAAAAGGCCAATCATTTTGATTGGGTTATAATGTGCAATTTAAATTCACTTTTGTTGACATTGCAACTTGCCTTTTACAATTGCAGTATAAAATAAGCAATCACTATGTATGGAAAAGGTTAATATATTTATCTTGGAAGTCAGTATTTAAAAACTGAAAAGAGAAAAAGAGTGAACTATTTTCCATATATGATATTTTGGGAATTCCAAGCTACACAATACAATTTTTAAAAAAAATCATGGAAGAAGGCAATGGTCAATTACATTGTCATTTGGGAATAGATTAATTTGAGACTTCAATAGAAGTTGTGTATGTATTATTGAACTGTGATCTAAACCAGCTCATCTGAAATCAAATATGAATTTTCTATCTAATATTATAAAAGTAAATTACAAATAGTCACATTGTGCATACAGTTATTACCTGTCCATCTGCACATCCAGTGATAATCTGTTTATTTGCTTCATCAATAAAGAGACTTAAAAGAGGAAATGCTGTTAAAAAAAAAAGTCCTCCTTGTTATTAATGTATTATAACAAAAACTCTAGCACCACCTATAGTTCATTTAAAGCTGTTCTATAATACAAGCAGTCCCTCAGATTAAGAACAACCATTCCTAAATTTCCCTTTAACCTGAATTTGCATGTAAGTCAAAACAAATAAAAATGGACTCCTCATGTATAAAATTGGCACTGTGCTATTCTTCCTCAAGTAAACACACTGCTGATGTTTTCATGAATTGCTGAAAATGGCTGCATATTAAGAATGTGCAACTTCAACGGTTTGAATATCACACTATTCAAACTCATATTAATAGCGCTCACTTGTTTTGCAAAATTATGCTGCAGACAAAAGCATGGGTTAAGAACTTAATTTCTTATGTTTTCTGCCTTCCCCTACTTTCACAGCTTCTCCATTTCGACTTCTCTCCAGAAGCTGCCTCTCAAAAACTTTCAGAGGCCTTTAGCTTGAATACTTTATTTTATTATTTTATTTTATTTATTATATACACATACACACACACCTGATTCCCGGAGATTCTTCATTCCCATGCAATGAATCTTTATGCTTCATATCCTTGCAATGAATTTCTTATGGATAGGAGTACTGTTGAATAGGTAGCTGCAGCATATATATGCTAGCAATAATACTAGCATATATTGTTTTATAAAATGAATATAGGTTGGTAATGAAACATATGCATCTAAACCCTACCTGTTATTACTGCTGATTGATATATTAGCAATCCAATACAGTAATCCCAGACCTTTTGAAAAAAAAACCATGAGATTAAATAATCAGTTTACAGCACCATGAAAACAACCAATGTGATGCCCTGTAAACAATATACAAGCCAAAATTTCAAATAAATTATCCACTATGTTTCTAGCACTTCTAATCTACGGAATTAAAGATAGCTTCTGGTGTTTAGAGAAAATTACACCTACAATTCACCTAAAAGGCTTACATTCTCATGACAATAAAATATCATTATCCTTCAACATAAAACAACAAATTTTTCAGAGATTTGCTCTACACTCTTAAAATCTAATAAGTTTTCAACTGATTTCACAGAAATACAGAAAACAAACAATACGGAATGACTAAAAGTTAATGATATTTGTTAACATTATATAGTTCAGGTTGTAATACTCTTCCTAATATGATTTGCTTTTATTTATTTATTTATTTATTTATTTATTTATTTATTTATTGGACTTGTACGCTGCCCCATCTCCGAAGACTCGGGGTGGCGCACAACTAAAAACAACAACAATAAATACTTAAAAAGAAATTAAACTAATTTTCATAATGCTTATTCCTCTGATTTAAAAATCTCCATTTTATAATATTTAAATGTTTTTACTTTTATAAGTCTGCAAACAGATTTTTTAAAAAAGAAACATGGCCTTACTTTAAAACTTCTATCTTCTGAAATCGATATAAGTATATTTTTCTCCCAAGTACAAAATTCAGCAGCAGTTACTGGTGCCAGATGGCCTTCTAGTTCAGCAATTATTGCTTCATCCTGGCATCAATACGGGGGGGGGAATGTAAATGGCATTTAAAATGTTAAATTTGACAGAATTTGATTATTTATAACATTTTAATAAATAGATGTGAAAAATTCTGATGCTATTATGGTCATAGACAAATTTAACAACCTTGATTGGTTTAATCAAACTTAATTAAATTTCAAAGCCACCTTACATATATGAGAGAAAAAAATCCCTCAACCTTATAGCATATCTCCAAGCAAAGTCACGAACCACAATTTTGTTTTAGTTATCACTTCCATTAAATATGAAATTCTGTAGCTACTTTTAGGCTTCTCCTCCATGCCTTCTGTGTTACCCTTACCCTCTATTTTAATGTTAGATCTAATTTCATTATATATCTAGTTAATTTCAAACTACTTACAAAAGCTTTGTATCATTCACATTTAAATTAAATCAAAATAATTCACAGCTTAGTTGTTGGACTGCAGATGTTTCATGGTGGTGTTTCTAGATGTAACACCCCCACTGCTAGCAAGTTTGGATTTACCCATTTATATACAGTAGCTTGGTCTGTCAGTGTTGATGGGGGGTGCTATTCTCCTTGATAGTTTATGATCAATGATCATTGAGCTTCCAGCAAGCAGTCAAGAGCACAAAAACCAAGATGACACTGATCCTATATAATTTACATCATATTCTAAGTAGTATATAGGCTAATTACATATTTTACAAAAATCAAAATGAGGATAAAGAGGGTGTCATCTTGTATTATTTCCCTTTGACTTTAGTTTGCCACAAAGGCACAAAACAAGCAAATTACACATAGGCATCAACTAATCAAAGCATGGATGATCTGTAACCTACTCAGTTATTGTTATAGTGTGATTCTTCTTCTTCTCTCAACATGTGGAAGTCTGAATAAGTTTATTATCTTTATCCTTGAATAAAGCAACATAATCAGAGATAATCTGACTTGTAGTTCATAGTTTCCTGAGGAAGGATATTACATAACAAAGTAGGTCTGGCTTATATTGTGAAGCTGGCACTTTGATCCTGCTTATAGAATATAAAGTATTTATACGTGGATAAAGAACATAAAACCTATAGAATGGAAGCTTTTCAAATACCTGTGCATGGTAAAAAGCAAATTTGGAATAATTTTAAATATTTGCAACTGTTCAACAATAAGTGGAATTCCGTGGAATATCATACAATGTTTTAAAGATTTAACGTAGATATCTTAAAGCACACTACTTGCCACATCTATTGGTCTTCTCATAGTATCCCATTGAGGTTCCAGTCACAATACTGTATTCAGGTAATGGATGAAACAACTAAAGCACTAAATTGGTTCCTATCACAACTTAGGGTAAAATAAGTAAAAAATTCCTCAATATCATACAAATGTTTGAATATATATTATATTTAAAGTTCTTGCAACATCCTATGTGTCTTCTCAGAGTATGGCCCATTGAGGTCAGTCAATTTATACTGTATTCAGGTAAGTGGATTGAGAGGTACAACTAAAGCAGCTAAATTGTTCATGTTGCCCTTCCAGACTTATGCAAAATGGGTAGAAATTCAAGAAAAATTAAAACCTGCACATTGCATACAAACATGACTTTGAATGTATATTATTATTATTTTATTATTATGTTTCTTAGTGTGATTATTGTGTTTTATGTTTCCTACAGTATATATATGTTTCCTAGTATGATTTATAGTACCTATGACTACTTCTGTTATACCTATGATTCTTGACGTATTATTTTGAGAGCATTTGCACCAAAACAAATTCCTTGTATGTCCAATCACACTTGACCAATAAAGAATTCTATTCTATTCTATTCTATTCTAAAAATAATACTGAGAGTATTTGAGTTATAACTATTCATTCAGCAACCATCTGAAATTACAACACTGAAAAGAGTGGCTTATAATGGTCCTCAAGCTTCTGAGTGTAGCAACAACCTCATAGTGCTGTGGTCAAATTCAGGTGCTTGGCAACTGGCATATATTAATGACAGTTGCATTGTTCTGGAGTTTTGTGATCGCCATTTGTGACCTTCCCAAGTGGCTTCAGCAAGCAAAGCCAAGGAGGGAAATCAGATTTGCTTAACAACTGTATATTCACTTAAGAACTGCAGTGATTCACTTTATAACTGTGGCAAAAAGGCCAAAAAATTGAGTGCAATTCATTTTAACAATTGCTTTGGTCTCAACTGTGGTCATAAGTCATCTGTCAAGATCTACCTATAACCATACATGAAAATAAAGACTGATTTATATTTGTATACTATTATATCAGTCACTTTTATCTGAATACAACCTACATTTGTATTCTGGTATCACATACAGTATACTACACTCAGAAATTGTTATTTGGAGAGATAAAACTTAACATTAATTTCTAGAAGGAAATAAGATTACAATTAAAGGAGATGAACATTCATATTTGGCCTTCCATTACAGGAGAAAGCGAAACATTATATCATTGGACACATTTAATAATATTTTGAACCATGAATTCAGAAGTTAATAAGAGTGCCTTCCTCTACAGATAAGATTATGGTTTATAAGCTTACTAATTCAGTTATTTCAACCATGTATTTCAATGTATTCCAATGATCTGAGTGAAGCATTCAGTTTTATGTATTAAAATTTTCTTTTTGGATTATGATTTGAACAAAACCTATTCAATACTTATGTTTTGTTCAAATCATAATGCAAAAAATTGAAATCTATTTTCCATTGTAAAGAAGTCCAAAGCATATTGAATGTATCCCCAAAAGCTAACCTTCTAGCACCTTCTTTGTACAATCATCCAGATTCCAAACTATCACGTAATCTTGTGAAGCAGAACAAATAAGGAGAGGATCAACTTTGGTCCCAAATGCCAGTGCAGTAATCGAGTGATGATGACCTATTAAACGCAATGGCTGAACAACAACATCATCATTTTGGTTATTTTAAGGAGGATGCAGTGCACAAAACCAAAAAGTGTAAATTTCTTCTGAAATGTTCTTCATAGATCTTAAGGTAAAATATACAGTATAGATATAATCATATTAGATACAGCAGTTTGCTTTATTGTTCCACACTCTAAGTTTTCTAAGACTGCCCTGAAAAAGTAGGGATCCTGCACAGCAGATTGGGGATCATGTGGTAGGCAAGCATATCTGACCACTACTGAATTCAACTCACAATTAAAAAACAACTATAGGCAGTCCTCGACTTACGACCATCATTGAGCCCAACATTTCCATTGCTATGCAAGATGGCTGTTAAGTGAGCTTTGCCCCATTTTATGACCTTTCTTGTCACAGTTGTCAAGTGAATCACTGTATTTGTTCAATTAGTAACACACTTGTTAAGTGAATCTGGCTTCCCCATTGACTTTTCTTGTCAGAAGGTTGCAAAAGGGTGATCACATGGCCCTGGGACATTACAACCCTCATAAATAATGCCACTTGGACCAATATCTGAATTTTGACCACGCGACCATGGGGATGAGGCAACTGCTGTGTGAAAAACAGTATAAGTCACTTTTTTCAGTGCCATTACAACTTTGAACGGTCACTAAATGAATGATTGTAAGTTGAGGACTACCTGTACACTAACCTAAGCCTCCCTTAGCAAACATCAGTCTAGAATAAGCTTTAGCAGGCAAAGTTCCAAAATAAGAGAAAAAAAATAAGAAAATATTTTCCCCATAACTTTCTGTATGTGTGTGTGGAGGGCAGGGAATTGTAAAAAATAAAAATGGGAGGAAATGAAAATATGGGCAGCTTCACAAGTAACAGATAATGATGGCTGAACCCCAGTAAAGTTCTGTGAATGTGGCAGAGCAGTCATAGGATGAAAACTTCATCTGGAATTGCACTAAGAAATCTAACATTAGGCAAACACAAAACTATGCTGCATTTTTGCCATAATAAGTAGATGATATAGTATCCCTTTAAATATGAAAAGTGTACTTTACGTCATCACTGGTATCATATTTGCTGTTCCTGGACATATGCTTTTAACCACTTCTATATTCATTTCAAAAGGATTGGCACAAGTGGTGCTTGCGGATTGTTTTCCCTAAAATGTTATTTTCAGCATTAATGCCCACAAAGAAACTGGTATTTAACCTGATGGTTAGGCTCATCACTCATATTCCAAATACAAAGTTCATTTCCATTTAAGGGAAAAGCACAGTAATGGAGGCTACAAGCCAGCTGAACATGTGATTCTGGCACTTTCGATCTAAATACTTGTTTTTCAAGAACAATGCTGCTGCTGTTATATCCATCTTCAATGGAGCAGAGGTCCATGAGGTTTTCCATAGTATACCTGAGACATAACAAATTGAATATAATTATATCACTCATTATATTTAGAGGTACTTTGTATTTACATATCGTTCAAAATATTGTGTACAATACTTTATCCTTAGTAAAAGTAGTCAAGGGTCTAGTTTAGTCTCCCAAACTTATAAAAATTGAATAATCATAATTTAAATCATTTTAAGATAAAGTGAATGATACAATCTATTTAAAATATTAATTTATATTAATAATGTTACAGAAAAATGTGCAATTTCATTGGATAAGTATGTGGGACTGCAGATAGAGGCAGGAGTTAGAATTTCTGAACTCTAAATACCAACAATTCTATTAAATACAAACAATGATAGGGATTGTTGTGAAACAACCCTTGCTGCTTTAAAATAAAGTTTTAAAAGTCATTATAAAAGTACAAATCATATTATATATGGAAACCTAGACTTATAATAATCCTTTAAATACCATTTGAACATTTCAGATATTATCATTTGTGATGTGGAAAACAAATATATATTACTGGTTTTAATTTGTTCCTGGTCAGAAAGAGGATATTAGAAAACATAACAAAAAATGCTGCAGCGAAGAGCTGGGATTCACGTGCATCTTTTTAAACCAGGCAAGGAGATATTTCACCAGGCTCAATGTTGCCTTGCAACTACAATTCTTATGGTCCTCGCAGGATCACGTTTTCTTGAAGTACCGTGAAGTAAGCTTATTTAAGGCTTGCTACCTTGAACCCAGCCAGATTGGTTTATATAATGCTTCCAGATCTTGCAAATTTCTAGTCAACCACTAGACAACAAAGAGCTCCCTTATTATGATATATCACTGCTGCCAATCCAATAGTTCTCTGGATTTTGATAGGTCAGATCAGGTACCTCTAAAATACATTTATTTATTATTTTAGTTTTGCAAGCTGCTTGAGCTCGGACAGTTCTGCTTTGCTATCGTGGAGAAACCAACCAGTTGGATTGCACACTGGCTTTTCTGTGAAAGAGGTCCACGAGAGAAAGAATCCAGGGGAAGAACTGAACTTCGTCCAGACTTTCTCCCGCGAGGATTCCACGGTTAACAGTGGGGCGTGAAATATCCACGACCGTGGGGGACTGGGATGAAGCGGAATCACGATCAAGTACAGTACAGATCCCTGCAGCGGGACAGCCCGGTCGCCAAATATGCAGCGCGCCGCACTTTTTTCAGTGTGGCGGCAAATCAACCCGCGAAGACGTCAATCCCAAAGCAGCCTCTTGCTCGGGGAAAAAAAATCCTTGTTATTATCTTTACCGTGCGTGGCTGCCACGAGTGTTGCCCGCAAGCTCCTAGTGTGCGAGATTAGGAGATAAATGTAAATCTTTCCCAGCTGGAAGGTGACGGCCGCCTGGTTTCCTAGGCAGCAACGATGCTTACGGCAAAGCCTCAGAGCCAATTCTAGACGTTGCTTTCGTCTTCGTGTGAGTTTCGTTCAAGCGGCTCCGAAGAGCCGGGAGGGATTACGCTGTTCTGTATGGGATGGAGATCCTTTTCTCCTTCCTTTTCCAACCGGTCTTTAGGGGTAATATGCCAAGCTCAAAACCGATATGTGGGCGATTTATCTATCTCATTTTCCTGGAGAGAATTGTATCTTTGAAAGTTTCCCTGCAAGTCCAGAATTGATAAATTGCCACCTGTTTAGATTATGAAAAATAACTCTTCTTAAAGAACAAATAATCAAAAACAAAATGATTGTTGCTAAACATACACTATTCAAGGGGGTTACTGTACTATGTTTACATAACAAAAAATTACAGATTAAAACATCTATATTTTCCTCTATGTTATGAGAGCCATACATAATTAAGAAAACTCAATTTAAAAAATGGCGACACGAACAATTACGCAACTAAATTTTCACTATTTTATCTTAAAGGCATATTGTCTCAATCAAAATGACCATTCAGTTCTGCCTTAATGGATAATTAGTGCCCAGTTTTGTACAGGCTGCTATTTAGTGATCCTGACCACTGTATACCATACAGCTAGGTTACAATCTAAGCTGATTTTCTGTACTGTTACATATGCAAAACTTCATATTCATATACATACAATGACACACACAACAAAGACACACACACACCACATACCAAAATGTATTTATGGTATGCATATATACATACACATAGATACGGACTTCAGACTTGTTTAAACTTATTTTATGTATCCCACTGCTACAGTTGATTATGATTGTATTGTCCTAACACATTTCAAAATATCTTTTTTTCAAAATCTTGAATATGTGTGTTTTTGAGAACAAAAATGACCGAATGAAGTATTTTTATGAAACTTTATAGTAATTTAAACACACACACATTCTGGCATAATTTTTTGTAGGCCACTTCTTACAAGTCCATGAGTTGTCACTTCATATGCAGCCTCTTTTAGTTGTATGCTGATATCAGACCAAGTACCTAAAGAACTTGCATTGTGACATCACAACACACTTTTTTTATGTCTGTCATCTCCTTCATTACCCCCAGCTTACTTTGTGAACTCCTTTGGCTAAGGCAGCATTTTGTGTATGTGGCCAGACAGCAATAATAAAGGAAAACTACTCAATTAACATGTAGGTTTCTGGCCCCTTAGAAATTAGGAAGAAATTGATCATGGTTATTGCTAGTAGGAAATCAATCATACTTGCAGCATTACCTACAAATCAGTTCAATTATTCATATACTTGTCATTGTTGGTTTTGTATTTTACACTTTGTTAGTAAGCTGCATAGGCTCTCCTTATCTTGCCATTAAAACATCTCATTTTTATGAATTACTTTCACGCTTTCAGTAAAGTAAAAGAACGAGGGGCAATGGATGTATTTCAAACTTTTCTAATAATAACAACCACGACAAGAAGCAGCCAATAGTTGCTGGCAATATTCCACCAGCGCTACCCGCAAAGTTCCTTTCAGCCAATGGTTGACCGCTCTTCAGCCTCTGCTCACGACCTGTTTTCTGTTGCCACGGTGATAGAACGAGATCATTTCTCCGGATAATCCCTCCCAGTCATCGCTCCGCCTTTTTTTTGCTTCGCAGAACAAAAATCCGTACAGCAAGCTCGAGTCGAAATCTCGCGAAGCTAGAGGACTCTCGTAGTGAGATTGATTGCCGTTCTGTCAAAAGATTCTGGCGGCCTCCTCGATGGTGACTGAGAGAAAGAGCGAAGTGGCTCCGCGATAGGGTGAGTTTGGGGGTGGGGGGAACAAACCGGGCCCGGGGCAAACCGGAGGGGGGGAGAAGGGAGGAGGTGAGGGGAGCTGCGCGAGCCCTTGCGCGAGGCTGGGGGGAGTGGCCCGTCTCTTGCCTGGCGGATGTATAGGGCGCTGCTGAAGAGTTAAAAGACTTCGGCGGTGTTAAACGACAGATCCCGTTCACTTCGTACGCGCGCGGGGCTCTCCTCCTCCCTACCCCCCGGCAGACTCTTGTCGAAGCCCTGAAGAAGCGGGAGAATTGAGGGGAAAGCGAGTGGCTCCCGAAAAGGCGGAGGTTTCCTTCCGGACCGGATTTCTAAGTTTCTTTACACACTGTCCGGTGGGCCATCTTTGACATCCCCTCAGACCGCGCTCACCCTCCTCTCTGCCCCTCTTTCCTGTTGTCAGGATTGCATATCTCTCGCGGGGGTGGATTCAATTTGGTATAAATAAACGAGCAAGCACCAGGCACCGGGGTCCGATTCTGCAGGGGAGAGAGTTTATAGCCCTGGTAACTTCCTACGCTGAGGCTAAATTCGGTTTAAAATATAGAATAACGGAGTTGGAAGGGACCTTGGAGGTCTTCTAGTCCAGCCCCCACCCCCTTCAAGCAGGAAGCCATATACCATTTCAGACAAATGGTTGTCTAACCTCTTCTTACAAACTTTCAGTGTTGGAACATTTACAACTTCTGGTGGCAAGTTGTTCCACTGGTTAATTGTTCTGTCAGGAAATTTCTCCGTAGTATCTAAGTTGCTTCTCTCCTTGATCAGTTTCCACCCATTGCTTCTTGTCCTGCCCTCAGGTGCTTTGGAGAATAGCTTGATTCCCTCTTCTTTGTGGCAGCCCCTGAGATATTGGAACAGTGCTGTCATGTCACCCCTCGTCCTTCTTTTCATCAAACTAGACAGTTACAGCAACCGTTCTGTTTTAGCCTCCAGTCCCCTAATCATCTTTATTGCTCTTCTTTGCACTCTTTCTAGTCTCAACGTCTTTACATCCTGGCGACCAAAACTGGATGCAGTATTCCAAGTGTGACCTTACCAAGGCATTATAAAGTGGTTTTAATATTTCACATGATCTTGATTCTATCCCTCTGTTTATGCAGCTTAGAACGGTGTTGCCTTTTTTGGCATCTGCAGCACACTGCTGGCTCATATTGCCCACTAGGATTTAACTTAACAGAAGCCTCCTGTTATTTGTGGTACCTAGTGCCCTGTGCTTGGGACGGGTTTCTGTGGTTTCATTTTCATGTGTCTTCTCTATTTTCCTGCTTCCCACAATAAGCCCTGCTTAGCAAATTATTGTTATGAGGAATTAATATTACCTTTTAGGTTGTAGTCGCCTGCTTCTGACTGATGAAAAGCAGTGTGTATTCCTCTCTTGTCCTGTGATTTCAGGACACTGAGGGAGAATTGCTGCTCCAGGGTATTGTAAGACTCTGGGACTCTTTCTGCCTTCAGAATCTATAGATTAAGATAGGTTAAGATATGCAGTCACTGTGGTGTTTCTATGAAAACATGCTGCCTCTGTGTATGTTTAAGATCCAATCTATGTTTAGTGTGTTTATAAAATTATATTTGATGCATGACAGGAAATATATGGAATAATCTTAATTTTCATATATGCCTATAGCGGTATAGAACCACTGTATAATTATTTAAAGAAAAAAACGTGTTCTACAGAAAAGCAAGTCTATATGCTCTTGTTGAAATTTAAATAAATAACAGATGCTTATTTCTGAGACCATTTTCATGCAAAATAGCCTATTCCTATGATGTTTACAAAGGTCACATTTACTACTAAAATATTAATGACATGCTTTCTATCTGTGGCATCAACTTGGCCCTGACATCCCAGTGGTATCAACTTTTTCAGAAGAGTATCGAAGTGATTTTCCAGAATAACCTTTCTATATTCATTCAATATTAATAGTTTGTTTAAACTATAATTTTTGTTGCTTTTTTATAAGAGTGATAGAACATGGTATCTAGAGGTTACTTCAGTCACAGAACAGGTTTATTTTATATCCAACACAGGTGTGATGGCCCCTTACTACAAGAGGATACTAGTAATACTGTTTACTTTTCAAGGACTTCTTATAACAAGTGCTTTCAATGAGGATGGGGATGTACCTGAAGAATGGATTCTCCTGCATGTAGTTCAAGGTCAGATTGGTGCTGGAAATTACAGCTACTTGAGACTAAATCATGAAGGGAAAATAGTGCTTCAGATGCAGAGTTTAAAAGGTGATGCAGACTTGTACGTATCTGATGTAACTCTTCATCCCAGTTTCGATGATTATGAATTACAGTCTGTAACTTGTGGTCAAGATGTGGTTTATGTGCCAGCACACTTTCGTCGCCCAGTGGGAATTGGAATTTATGGTCATCCCTCTCATTTGGAAAGTGAATTTGAAATGAAAGTGTACTATGATCAAACAGTTGTAGAATCCCCATTTGGTGGTGGCTCATACAATCCAGAAGAAATGAAAATGAACCAGAAGAAGTTTCCTTCAACAGAAGATGAGTATCAAGATGAGGAATCCGTCTTCTGGACTATATTGATTGGAATACTAAAATTAATACTTGAAATTCTCTTTTAGATTTATAGCTTTGGGTGTGAGCAATCTGTATAAATGATTGAATGCTGTTCTAAGCTGTGGATCGGAAAATAAAGCCATAATTATTTTTATAATGTAAACTTTTCCCAGTGCTATATTGTAGCAGGTACAGTATTTGTATGGTTTTCTCTTAACTGATCAGGGTGAATATTAACGGATGCTACAATTCACTGTGATTTTCAATAAAACTTCAAAATTGTAGAAATATGAATTCATGCTCAGTATTTCATCACATTTGTTAATATATTTACAAATAATGTTTTATATATATAGAGATAGATGTAAGACTATCTTCTTTGGCCAAAATAGAAATACTTACATGTGAAAGATTTGAAGAATGGAAAAGACTTCATCTGCTTTCCCAACCACCACTAAAATCTGTTTTAAATTGAAGCAACCTGAATACAGAATTACTTATAGGCAAGTATGAAGATTTCAAACATGGAATGTTGATGTTAGAATTTTTAGCCCACTAATTTCAAATCATTTTCCACATTGCAAGCCCACCTATATCTACTTAAAAACCATGTAATTATAGATTCATAGTTATCTCCTACTAGGAAGTACCACCGTACTGGCAGCTTCAGGGAACAATACCGAGCTTCCTTGTTCCAGAATTCCTCCAAGTTCTATGAGATCACTGGAAAGGTAGAAGCTGAAATGTTTTGAAAATGAATACAGTATGTTCTGAATAAATGCCTTGAAGAAGAAAAATACTAGAAAAAAACTCGAATATTGCACCACCAGGAAAGGAATAAGCAAAAAAGGACTGTGAGTTGAAATTTTTGCCATATCTACATTAATTTCAAGAAGCTGTTCAGCAAACTACGCATTGCATTACACTAGAAACTAAATCACTTATCACTGTATGGAACACTAGTATGTTTCCAAACTGACTTACTCTCTTAACACCTTGGCATGCATTCGTACTCATTTTCTGGTCTTAGCATACAGAAGAAATGAAAGATCAGAAGAGTATCAATAATAAGAAATTAGTAGAATGACAACAACTGTGTTTTTGTTCTAAACTGTGTGACAGCTATCAGCTCATGGCCAGAGACTCATTGTAGAAGGAAAGAAATGAGAATTATTCAAGAGTTCATTTGATTTAAATTAAGCTTGGTTCCTACAAAACACTAATTCCACAATAATAGCATCATATTCAAACAAATAAGACGTTAATTGATTATGCAAGAAACCTGTATACTTAGTGTAAGTGTTTTATTTCGTGATTTAGAGGTAATTGTTACTCTACTAATACCCTTGAATTTAATAATATTTTCCTTTGAATAGGATGGAGGACAAAAGTAATTACTCTGCAATTGTTTTTTATAAAAATTATTATGCAGAACAGAATCCATAAGACAAATTATAAAATACAGACTAGAGATATGTTCACCTCTGTTTTAATGGAACAAAAGATACTGAATAACCTTTCTCAACATGTTAAAATTAAAAATTTATTTGGTGAAACTGTTTTTGAGTGGTGTTTTTCCTTGTACAGTGGTAAATAGAGTAGCACCAAGTTTAGCACTAGTTTTTGTGAAGTTAATATGCAGTTATCCTTCTTTGCTGTTCTTCCCTCTTCTTCCTCTGCCCCTGGGAATTGGGGGTTGTCTTTCACAACAGTCACAAATCCAGCGACCTACAAAATTAGAGCTGTCAATTAAAAGAAGACCAATTGCCAAGTAGTCTAAAAAGGCTACTGCAGCTGTATGTGGGAAGTGGGGATATTAATGAGTATGTAGCATATGTTTGTTATAAAATTACATTTGTAACTCTAGGTTTTTATGCCCCTTCTATTAAAGATACCACACTAAATTGACTCAATATTCCAGTAATGAATGTACTCAGATTTAAGATATTACATTCATATTTACTCCCCTAAATAAATTTTAAGATGCTATAGTATAAACTAATAAAATATTTAGCTACACTCAGTGCCAGTAGAATGGATAGTTAACACAAGATTCACTTCACATAATAGATGTACAATCTTTTCAAAAGAAAAAAAGCAATCCAAATCTTGAATTTTAGTTCAGCCTCTGAACAAGTGTAATTGATATAATTACCTGAAGGGATAGCACCAAGCCCCACACAAAATGTATGATAGCCACGATCACACACATCACAGAACATCATTTCTTCCTCATGGTGAGGCTGCCCGCATATAATGCATGTTTTACACTCCATACATTGCCAAGGATAGGTCTTAATTATTGCAACAAGCTCTGCAGACATATCCAAACAGGAAGGATGTCCTAGATCAAAACCAGTATCATTACTAGAATAGTTATATGAAGGATCCTGACAGGACTAAAATGATTTTATTTTATAGAATTTACTTTAAATCAGTGTATCAAATGTGCTAATTAAACTTTAGTAACTGCAAAAATTGTAGTTTGTTACTTTTGTTTCAATTTAAATATATAGACATTTTTAAAGCAGATTTGTTACTTACCACTGTTTTCACATTGGGAGCAGTGTATAAGTGCTTCAGACTTCCCTTTCTTGTTGGACTCCTTACCCTTCAGACAAATTCCACATATAGCATTTGGAATGACCTTTGGCTGGAAGGGTAGAAGAGGGCTATAAATTCATTCCGGAAGAATTGATATAGGTTTTTTTTCCAAAAAAATGTGTGTTATTTAAATTTCTATAAATTAACAAACCTTCTGGGTGGTGTAGAACACAAGATATAATTAAAAATTGATAGGTATTGATTATATGAAAAACACTGGAATAGAGACTATTTTAAACACATGCAAAGTTGAAATAATATAATGTATAATAAATCACAACTAATGAAATCAATGAATTTTTAAAAGGATAATTGAATTTTTAATCTTATGTAAGATGAATGTGTATGAAATTGCTAACACATAATTCTTCAAATGTTGATTCAAGCTAATTCTATTAACTCTCCATGCAGTATAGTACTGAAATTATATATTGAAAACTCTTAAGTATATTTTTGTCTTAATGCACAGGCTGATTAAAACCTGTTTATTTCATCAGTAAACAAAATAAAATTTTATGTAGATGTAAGCAAACAAGCTGAAATTGATACTTTGTGAGGATAAGGACCAACAACTATCAATTGCAAGCAATTTTTACATCTGCACAGAAAACAAATTTTATACATGTACATTTGTTCCATGGATTGCATCCATTATATTCTGTCTTCCTAAACTGAACCTATATCTTCAATTTGTACAAACAATACAAATTTTTTTACTCTGTGACTGACAAAATGTGAAAATTATAAGGAGTGTCTCTTTGTAATAACATTATTAGAATTTCAAGTATCTTCCCTAATCATAATCTTATACCATTCATGTCAACAAGCACTTTTTCTGCATGTAAGATCAACTACTATCATTTGAAAATATATCAAGTCATTTCAATTCCAAAACCCTCCTCCCACCACTACCTGCTCCACATCTTTGGGGAATCCTAAAGTGTAGATTTGAGATTAATAGTGGAGGGAGAAAAATGTAAGTTCCTCTAATCAAGTAACATTGGATAATCAAAAGTACTCCACATACTTATATCATTTGTATGTGGCTTGTAATGAAAGTGTTTTTGTAAATTACCTTTCAATAAATTGCTTCCTAACCTTAAATATGTAGCTCTCAATTTGTCTGAATTGTTATAGTAATAAGAATTGCCAAAAATTATCAGATTGGTGAAATTATTTGAAGAATTTTTCTTTTAAATTTTGATACATTTCCATATAAAACTTTAATATATAACAGAAAACAATGCACATTTAATATGTATAACATTTGAAATATGTAACTGGAACCCCATGTATGCTACCCTAATTATTATTTTACCTTTTAAATATCTGAATTTGTAAAAAGCCACAAATTATTAAACTCTATAATGCTATAAACAAAACTAAAACAGGTGCAGTAATTTATATATTTTAATAAGATAAATTTTAATCTTATTCCTTGGATATAGTTTGAACATTTTTGTTTTCCCTGCATTTATGTTCAAAGACCACATGTCCTGCCTTTATGTGATATTGAGGAAGAGGGCACCAATATTTAAGTTTGACACTGATAAATCAGAACATGAAGGAAGCAATTCTGGTGAGGAGATGCTAGCCCAGAGGTAGATACTTTTTAAAGCTGAGTTGGGTCTTAAATAAGCATCTGTTGTTCATGCTATAACAGTACATTTCCTACAGGAAAAGATACTAAATGAATCCAACACAACCTTTAACTCTGATACCAATTTCTTCTCATACAGGTGAAACTCAAAAAATTAGAATATCGTGCAAAAGTTCATTTATTTCCGTAATGCAACTTAAAAGGTGAAGCTGATATATGAGATAGACTCATTACATGCAAAGCAAGATAGTTCAAGCGGTGATTTGTCATAATTGTGATGATTATGGCTTACAGCTCATGAAAACCCCAAATCCACAATCTCAGAAAATTAGAATATTACATGCAATCAATACATCAAGGATTGTACATAGAACAATATCGGACCTCTGAAAAGTATAAGCATGCATATGTACTCAATACTTGATTTGGGCCCCTTTTGCAGGAATTACTGCCTCAATGCGGTGTGGCATGGAAGCTATCAGCCTGTGGCACTGCTGAGGTGTTATGGAAGACCAGGATGCTTCAATAACGGCCTTTAGCTCTTCTGCATTGTTCGGTCTCATGTCTCTCATCTTTCTCTTGTCAATGCCCCATAGATTCTCTATGGGGTTCAGGTCAGGCAAGTTTGCTGGCCAATCAAGCACAGTAATCCCACGGTCACTGAACCAGATTTTGGTGCTTTTGGCAGTGTGGGCAGGTGCCAAGTCCTGCTGGAAAATGAAGTCAGCATCTCCATAAAGCTCGTCTGCGGAAGGAAGCATGATGTGCTTCAAAATCTCCTGGTAGACAGCTGCATTGACCCTGGACTTAATGAAGCACAGTGGACCAACACCAGCAGATGACATGGCTCCCCAAATCAACACAGACTGTGGAAACTTCACACTGGACTTCAAGCATCTTGCAGTGTGTGCCTCTCCATTCTTCCTCCAGACTCTGGGTCCTTGGTTTCCAAATGAGATGCAAGAGTTGCTCTCATCAGAAAAGAGGACTTTGGACCACTGAGCAACAGACCAGGTCTGTTTTTCTTTAGCCCAGGTAAGACGCTTCTGACGACATTTGAAGCCCATGTCCAGGATCTGTCTGTGTGTGGTGGCTCTTGATGCACTGACTCCAGCCTCAGTCCACTCCTTGTGAAAGTCCCCAACACTTTTGAATGGCCTTTTCCTGACAATCCTCTCCAGGCTGCAGTCATCCCTGCTGCTTGTGCACCTTTATCTTCCACACTTTTCCCTTCCGCATAACTTTCTATTAATGTGCTTTAATACAGTACTTTGGGAACATCCAACTTCTTTTACAATTAATTCTTTTGAGGCTTTCCCTCCTTATGGAGGGTGTCAATGATGGTTTTCTGCGCAACTGTCAGGTCAGCAGTCTTTCCCATGATTGTGATTCCTACTGAACCAGACTGAGAGACCATTTAAAGGCTCAGGAACCCTTTGCAGATGTTATGGCTTAATTAGCTGATTAGAGTGGGACACTTTGAGCCTAGAATATTGCACCTTTTCACAATATTCTAATTTTCTGAGATTGTGGATTTGGGGTTTTCATGAGCTGTAAGCCATAATCATCACAATTATGACAAATCACGGCTTGACCTCTCTTGTTTTGCATGTAATGAGTCTATCTCATATATTAGTTTCACCTTTTAAGTTGCATTACGGAAATAAATGTACTTTTGCACGATATTCTAATTTTTCGAGTTTTACCTGTATTACATTGGCAACATGGAAACATGGGTAGATGGTTGCTTACTTTGTCTAAATAGCTACAAATTACAATGTAGTAATTGTAACAACAGTTTGCTCTTAACAGAAAAATGGTGTCTCAAAGTAAGAATGAAAACATTTATTGCTGAAAGATGAAAAGTGTGTGCAGGCATCACTCTGCTATACACATCTTTTATCAGGAATATTTTAATAATGCTGAAACAAGCAGAGTAGATTTGAATTATTAAGATTAAAAATAAATTTAGTTCTAGAAAGTTGCAATTATTAAATAAATATAAAATTTGAAGGAGTTAATATGTGTTTATTATGTATTAGCCTAATTTCAGAAATTATTTATGTAGTATGCTCGGCCTCCACAGTTTTGTTTAAACACCCACAAGGTTCTTTTAAAAGATGACAGAGGCATTCAATATTTTTGCTTATTTATTTTTTTAAAAAAATCATAGTCCACCTGTTTTATACATAAATATAATGAAATGATAAAGGAGTCTAACATTCACAAATATTTCTACAAAATAATAAATAACCATGGTGGAAACAGACATACATTTTTATTTTGCTATTCTAATCCTACTTGCATACCTTTTTATACCCTGCTCCTCCCAAAGAAAAGAATAAACCCAATTCTGCAGCATTCGCCTTTTGTACTGCTACATTCTATAAAGTTCATTGTTTTAAGCTATATCAAGATAACAATTAGAAAATACACTTGCTATTTCTTTTATTGTATGCATACCTACTGCTACAGTATATAGCAGCAAGCTGCCTCTCAATCACCCAATGCAAAACTACCTTTCTGTTGCTATACCTGTACTGAGTTAAGTGCAGTTAATATTTCTGTGCAGTCTAGGTACTGCACCAGCAAAGAGGCATTTAATAATAATGCTTTCCCCAAATCTCAATTCTATAAATCTAGGAATAATATAATCACAACATACTAATTTTAAAACATCCAGAAATGGATGTCTCTCTTATAGAAATGAAGAAAAAGGAAAGTCTATTCATATTTAGGAACGATTCTAAAAAAATTAAAATGACATTGGGGGATTACTGGAAAACATTGCCTGCCTGATTTAGTGATGCTCTGGACATCCTCAAGTTAACAAGCAAAAGAATAGGAAGATTTTCAATTCTACTGCTTCAAAAATTCATTTTAGATTAAATCTGCAATTCTGTATACCGGCCAAAATCATATTCACCTGTCAGTTCTAAATAAACCAAGGGCAATGAGTCTTAGTTTCAGTGACCTTAGGACTTGTTGAGCCAGGTTTTTTGTTTTCATGAAACTGACTGAGTAAACCAAGGAGTCTTCTCCAAAGCTGGAGAAGCAAAGAGTGGACAAAGAGAGAAAGCTACTCTGAAGCAAGAAAGTAGCCAGTAGGAATCAGTAGGAGAACATGTTGCACCTTCATACTTCAATAAAGCTTTGTGCTTTGTGTATTGGATATGAAATGATATGTCTGAACCACCCAACAGAATTTGTAGCTTATCCTCAAATACATAAATAAGCATGCTGTATTTCTAGACATTACACTGCGTGGAAACAAGCCTTTCTTCTTTTCTAAGCAAATTAATGTAAATCAGAGTGTTACGGAATATAAAGAAAGAGTGGGATAATCAATTAACAGACTTGTACTTCAAACTTCTGTTTTCTACTGAAATACGCAGACATGGATCTCTCCCTTACTCTGAGAATACTGCTATGACAATTATAATCAACAGTTCTTCATCTTTTAGAACAATAGCTATCGAGAAAGGATAATAGGAATGATGCCCCCATTAAAAAAGACAGATGGTTTAACAAATTAATAAAAGCAATCTGCCTGCTTAGAAAAAAGGTAAATATAAGAAACCCATTTGTAATACTTGCAATATATGTATTAACATTTTGCTTATCTTTCCTAAAAGCTCTTACAGTTAAATTTTAGTTTTAAAATGCAAATAGAGAAATAATCTAATATATGGGGTGAATACTATGCAATAAAATCATGGTAACTATTAATGGTTTCTGGGAATAATTAAATCCCCATTTGTAGACTTATTTAGGCACATGATGTATCAAATGCAGTCAATAACTGATAAAGATTTCATATCATTTTAGTTCCATAACACACATTGTATTAAATATTTAAAACTAGTTCTTATATAGAGTTAGTTACTCTAAAGTGAAAAAAAATGCACTGTTTTCTGTTCTAATCAGTTTGTATTTTCTTTTTGGGACCAAAATGCACCTGATAATTCTCATATTCTAACCTCATTAAGATTCACTTTAAAGAATTCCCAGTAGTTCTCCATAGATCAACTATATATGGATGGGTTTGAACCAGTGACCAGTAATCATTTGGATTCATTTTTAAACTAAATTTTGAAGAATATATATAAAAAAATAAAACTACCTTTAGCAATCAAAATTTTGTATATTGGTTTTTCTTACAGTGACTTCACAAGAAACTAGCCAGGCATTGCTGTATGCATGGATTTTTCTCACATAATACCTCAAGTTCAAAATTTTCTAATGCCTTCCTAAGCTTTCATCTTTGGATTTCATAAGTTAATCATATAAATTACTACCACACACTTGAAGCTGCATTGAAATAAAACATTTTGCAAGGTTGCTATGTAAAAATAGACATGTCTACAAAAAATTAAATATTTTCTGTATCATTTTTAAAAACTTCTCCTTAAAAGAAATGGTTCCTAGCATTTAATATTTTTGTATCTGAAACAATGCATTTATGCAGTTAAATTGTATTTGGAATATTTTTTTTAATGAAAGCTACTCAACACTAACTGAAAAGTGATTGGAGTCCTGCACTTTGTATGATTCTGTAATACATTCAATATGTAAGTTATGTAGTTTGAAAGTGGTTTACAATATTTCAAAATCATGTTACTTGTACTATGTAACTTCTCAGGCTTCATACTACCTAATCACTTTTTTGGAACACAGAACTATTTCCTTACAACCCTTCAAAACATAAACATATGCCTTATTCTGCGTAAGTAAAATTTACTGGTAAGCAAATCTTATTGGTAAACAAATAGCTTCCAGTTATTTTCTTTATCCTCAATATAAATTTCAATCTAAAATTTCAGTTAATTCGAAACTGAAATTCACCAGTAATACTGACAATTAAAAGATGTTATATAATGATCACTGTTTAAAATATAATTCTTTTAAGTCCTGGTAAGCTTAAACCACTTCCTCTAGGTCATTTTCTTAGGAGTACAAAACCAAAACTATACCACAATATCTCACTTAGAGCCCACCATCTCTCCAAATCCTCTGTCCCCAAACTATTTTTTAAGCTGCAAAATAATGGCCTGTGGCACGGTTCTATTCTACAAGGTTAATACAACCTCCATTCAAATAAGTTCATCTATCTTCTTATTCTTCATAAAATGATGAGAACAATAGGGAAATGAAGGCCAACTTAAGACCTTCACTGCACCTAACAGTGAGGGTTTTATTAGACTATCTGAATATTTCTTCTTAAAAAGCAAACACTGCTCAAGCCAAAGCTCGTCCTCCCAACTTCCTACACATACACAAGGGGAATTGTTTTAAGATTGCCAACACCAAATTATATTATAAACAGATTACATACTTTTCATCTGGAAAAAGTTAAGAAAATATAAATATATATGTACAATATTCTAGCTACATTTTACAGTGCTAGTCCAGTTCATACTGGTCAGCAAGCTATTTTAAACTAACACACAATGTTATATTTGATATGCAACTTATCAACTTTTTGAAGCCCGGAGAACAAAGAAATTTTCCTCCACCTTGGGAAAAAGAGGGAGAAAACCCATCTTAATAATGAGATCTCATGCTGCAATTGCTCAGGAACCATTTAGGTACAGAAAATAGAAGCCACTCCACAGCCATGGTAACAAACAGTAAGGCCCCAGGTAAAAATAAAGCAACAGGAAGTAAGGAAGCAAACAGGAATGCACAACAGGAGAGTAGCTAGGCAAGTATAGTAAGCAGACGTTCCATATTTTGAAAAACAAAGTTAAATATTTCAGGGAGAGAAGCTGATCAGTAAAGAAGTTGAGTCAGGGGCTTTTTTCTTCTACCTTGTACCCAGGAACCGATTTGGATACAGATCGTTTGGAACCCTCTTTTCTTGGAGTAGAATTTCTCTCTCTTGTTTTTTGTTTTCCCTGCAAAGGTTCTTCCTGGTTTTCTGCTGCGCATTCACCTTCAGACACATTGCCAGATGAGTTGTCCTGTAACATGAAGAAAAACTATTTTTGCTTCTTTATATGGGAGAAGCAAACATAAAATAACATTTTCTACACCAAACACAAAATAACACATTCTAAACCTCATTTAGTGTATCGATATATAATCTTAGTATATTCTGACAAAGCCCAATGATTCTGCCCAGCATATACAAATAAATATTTAGAAAATATTATGATAAACTCCATTAAAAGTATAATAGGATCTAAAACGTAATTAAAAAATTCAATAAACTTCTGTATTAAATAGACCACAGAAAACCCAGAATTCAATGCTGGAATTAAAAATATACACACACATTTTGGTTTACCGAATTGCCTTTGATTTTCCTCTTTTCATCTGCTCGCTCTTCTGCATCATCTGAATCTCCATCACTATCCAGTGCAGGCAGATCTGGATCTAAGGGGGGCTCATATAGAGCTGTATTTAGTGGCAAATATCGAAGTTCATCTGGAGAGTATCTAAAATTAAGTAAAAAAATTTAAACTTGCATTACAAATTGAAATAGATGAGGTGATACAGAAAAAGACAAACCAAATTTAGTATTTTAGCAGTCACTTACAAAATTTTAACCATAAACTAGAAAGTGCAATTCATATATAGAGGTATATGTTATATGTATACACAATACATACATTAATCAAATCTTCTCTAAGAATCAAATATTACGCTTGAACTAGTATCCAGCCCATAAGAGGTAATATGGCCCATGCATGCAGAAATCTTCACAGAATATTACAAACTACATTTTTTAAAAAAACCATTAGCTTAATCACAGTAAATTTCTGGTACCTTTTATAGTACTCCTGAAACTGGCCTGGTATGAGAGCCACTGGATAAGGACTAACTTTTGTCCTTTCTGTAGGTAAGATTTTATATTTTCCTTGAGGCACCTGGATAATCTGTATTGTTAATACAAAAATAAGAAGCTCATTGCCCATATTTCTGAACAAATTAGCTTTTCTAAATAATCAAGAGATATTTCTTACATATCACATCCATGGATTTGCCACACATACATCCTTTAGGTGCTGGTGTTGACCTATAAAGCCCTTCATGGCATTGGACCAGGATATATGCGGGAGACCCTGCTGCCGATAACAGCTTCCCAGCGTCCCGTGCGCTCCCATCGACAGGGCCTTCTCCGGGTACCGTTGACTCAGCAATGTCGGCTGGCGGTTCCCAGGACTAGGGCCTTCTCGGTGGGAGCACCCACCCTGTGGAACCAGCTTCCCCTGGAGCTCCGGGTGGCCCCTGACCTCCGCTCCTTCCGCCGTGACTTAAAAACCTGGCTGTTTCAACTGGCCTACCCGGACTGGGGGGAGGGGGTTAGCATAGTTTTAATTGGTGTATTTATGAGACCTTTGGTTTAATAATTTTTTAATATTTGTATATTTGTATCTGGATTATTTTATTTTGTAAGCCGCCCTGAGTCCTTCGGGAGATAGGGCGGCATATAAGTCTCATAAATAAATAAATAAATAAATAAATAAATAAACAAACAAACAAACAAACAAACAAACAAAACATCATGCAATAAGGTACACGTTTGAATGAGCCTATTATCAACCAAATACTAGATCATACAACTGATTTAAAACTCTGTTATATTCAAGAGTATCTGAAACACAGATGTCTGCATTTATTTTCTGGATCAAATAATATGGCAAATGCACATAGTATCGTATAGGACAATATATAGTTATGTAATGTAAAATTCTTTCCTGCATTTAAAATTTCTGGTTGACAAGTATGGATAATTATTTTTGTCTATCAAGCTATAAAAATAATCATACCAAAAGGGGGGAATCAAAATACTTTTGTGACATTACTGTATTTTTTGCACTATAAGACGCACCTGACCATAAGATGCACCTAGGTTTAGAGGAGGAAAACAAGAAAAAAAAATCAGGCGGAGCCTGAGAGGTCCACAGGTAGGTGTCCTCTCATGTGCCAGCTCTGCCTATTGACTCCTGCACTCTGGAAAAGAAACAGAAGAGGTAGGGTTCCACACTGTAAAAGGACCCTGCTGCCGCGGCCCGGCTGCTACCAGCACTGACACACAGATATTTCCACCCACTTTTGGGGGAGGGGGGAGTGTGTCTTATGGAGCAAAAAATATAGTACATTTTGCTTGAAGGCGAAAGATGAAAGAAAAGAGATTGTCACATATCCCCCCGCATGTAAACAATTCAGAACCATATATTAATAGAATATGATTGTATTTTTTATGCACTTCTATGTTTAAATGTATTTTTTTTATCTTGTCATAGCTTCTTACAAAATAAAATACTAAAACTACAATCATAGTTAAAAATGCATTAGCAACCTGACCATAACTGTTAATTTCATCTCATTTGAAAGCAAAGAATGAACAACTGGATTGGGAATGAAACTAAAATAGAAATAAGAAAGCCTAGCAATCAGCTGAAAGCATCAAGACCATAATCAGCAAGTTCACAATGATCCTAATCTGAGATCAATATTTAATTATTGTACATAAATGGGGAAAAAACTACTAGTCTAGAAAGTAGTATATTTGATTTGAAAAAAGCTGTTATACTCCCTAAATAAAATCTTACAAATTAACTTTGAACTGTAACTAAAACAGAACAAAGAAACCAGATGCTTGCTTTGCAATTAGAAGTAAGGAGGTCACATGGTCTAGCATAGCAGCTTTGATAGAATGGATGGCTCAAATGTTTATCAAAGCAAAGCAATTTTTAAAATTTTTAGTCCTGCATTCTCCTGCTGCAAGAAAACTCATTTTCACTGTTGCACAAATATCAAACCCAATGTTACTTTGCATCCACAATATAGTGTATTCACAAATAATACAACTCAACTTTACTAGCTGTTCCTAGTGTTACTTTAGTGTGTATGCAATGTTTTTACTTCTTACATTTTTTCTTTCTAGTGTGCCATTACAATAGATCTCTCAAGAAATCGAATTACAAGCAAGCCTATGCTTACAGAAACTAAAAGAAGAAAATGCAAGTATCCTACATGTGTTTGTAAATCAAAGTAGGCCCGTCTTTCTTCCATTCGTTCACGGTTTAAGTTGCTGTTGAATTCTGCAGCTTTCTTGGCAGCTTTCTTAATATATTCTGGAACTTTACTTGCTTCAACTTTTTGGGTATTCTGCTGCTGCAATTGCTGAAACAATTTATTTCCATTAGTTCACAAAAGCTGTAGAAATTTGATATCCTGCATTTTATATTGCTCTGTATTTGGAAAACCATTCATCATAAACAGTTACTTACAGAATACTCTTTATAGTGGTCAGTTATTCGTTGACGTTCTTTCTCTTGAAGTATAACTGAGTACTCTGCATGTTTGGCAGGGTATTCTTTAATCATCAGATCAATGACTTCATCACTTCGCAAGGCAGTAAGACCTAAAGTATATCAAAAACAATTAAGTGGTTTTGTAAAAAATAAAAAAATCAAGAAGGTAAAATTAAGGTCTTTGCTTTTGTGTTTAGCCTTTTTAAAAGCTTATAACAATCTAAAGTTGTCAGATCAATTAAGACACAATAATTGGCAACTGCATATTAACTCAAGAAATTAAATTCAACATACAATGTAAGAATTACGTTGAAAGACATTTCTAAATTGATTCTGTTCCAATTCCTCCCAACCCATTTCTATCTACAACATTTAAATATCTTAGCAAATATATCTAGGAATTAGAAATTAGGAAACAAATTGCATCTTCATGGAACAAACTAAATTTAACAATCTTTTCAGGGATACTTTTCAAATCTTCACAATTTTATTAGTATAAATCTCCAAAATTATATAAATGCTTGCATACCACTGCCCACAATCACTTATTCTGAGATGGGGTGCATTATATAAATATGATGAATAGGTATGTATGTTATGTAGGTAGGTAAAAACAGATGTGCCTTTCTTTTGTCCTTACCTAAAGTACATTGCGTTTCCGTAATGACATTTAATTCTCTGAGGTAAAGTTTCTCTTTGTGAGAAAGATCTCGTCTTTCTAAATCTCCAAGAAAACAATGGGAAAAACAGTAAGAAAGCATAAATTTCTTCAAAATATGTAATATTAAAATTATATTTCCATCAAAAGCTTGAATTAAAAAGCTAATGGTGCTTAGTTTTCCGGATTACAATACAGAAGTGGTTTTGCCAAGTTCTTTTTTAACTTCCCAATCTAGCTTACAGTTCTTGCTTTTCCTTCTGGAAGGATGAAGTCCTGTCCAGGTCCAACTCTATTTAGCTTTTAAAATAAGCTAAGATTGGAACACCATACCAAAAAAAATAGTGCCAGAAATAGCATATTTATTGCAACTGCCAAATCTGAGAAATATTTTGTGTGGGAATAAATAAAACAATGCTATTTGTCCTGGTGCTCTTTTCCACAAACTTAAGCACACAGGCAAATCCATGTACATAAAAATAAGAATGAACTGCAAGAAAGCTCCAATTTCAAATCAGGGATGACTTCAAAAAATTAAAGAAGCATTAGCATATGTCTGAGGGGCTTAACACTGACTGCATTTTCTATGAAAAATAAAATATATTGATTCGTACATTATCCTTATCACAAAACACCTAACTTCCAAACATATGCTAAACTCTCACATCTGAGCACAGAGCAGACATGAAGCTTTACACTATTTTAACATTATCTATTTCAGCATTTGCCAATTGGTGGGCTGCAGCCCACTGGTGGGCCACGAGAAAATTTTGGTGGGCCGCAGATAAATGTCACCCCCAGAGCACCCCCCAAAGCAATTATTATTATTATTTGGTCTTATCAAATTAATCCAGGCTGCGCAGAAACACAAGGCTGCGCCGCCCACATGGCCCCTGGGAACCCTCCCCACCCACTCACTCCTTACCTGGCAAACTTGCCTACTAAATTGCTATTTTTTCTTTTTCCAACCATCGGCTGTTCTGCTGTGCCGGGAGATTTAGATTAGCTAGGAAGCAGGAAATGGTTGGATTTCTTGCTTTCTAGCTAGTCTTTAGATCTTCGGCTTTGCTTTTAAGCACAGCCAAACCCCCCTTAGGACTGAAGGTTCTATTATTTAGTGCAGACTCAGCAAGTAATTTATGAGGCAGATTGAGCTAGCCGATGGCAGATAGATAGATCACTGAATGATTCTGTGAGCAACTCAAGCTGCCTGCCTGCTTTGCCTGATTTTGGGTAAAAGTTGCTCTTTTTTTAATAAAAAATTCAGTATTTACATACATGGTGTATTGTGAGTTAATTTTGTGAGTTTGCTTGCTAGCAAATTTTATGTGACAGACTGAGATAGACGATGGCAGATAGATCTCTGAATGAATCTGTGATTCTGTGAGCAACTCAATCAGCCTGCCTGCTTTGCCTGATTTTGGGTAAAAGTTGTTCATTTTTTTACAAAAAAATTAATATTTATATAAATATTAATATAAATATAATATTTACATACAAGCCATGCCCAGCTAGTCACATGACCAAGCCACACCCACAAATTAGGCCACACCCACAGAACTGGTTAGTCGTCCTGGGATTTAAAATTATGAGTTTGGTGGTCCCTGAGGTCCAAAAGGTTGGCGACCCCTGATCTATTTCAGTGCTAATGGCTTGTTTTAACCAGATGTAACAGATTTGCAGCCGTTTATTTAATTCAAATCTGTGAAGTGTGGGAAAGGATTCCAAAGCTTATAGAAAGAGCAGTCAATGGGTGCCTGTAAAAGGCCCACCTGTAAGCATTTCCAAACAAAAGCATCAGACACCAAGACATTTGATCACCTATATATTCTTGGAAGCACTTCTAAGACATGTGAACAAGCCTATCTGCACTGTGTGTACATTTCAACATTTCATGTAAGTATGTGTAACATGAATACCTGGATATTTTCGCTTAAAGGAGGTTACCCCCAAGTATTCACTAACTTGTTCTTGAAGCATATAATATTCTCCAGTTTCATCTGGTGGCCATTTGTATTCTATCAGGTTTTCAGCTGGAAAATAACTAAAACTAAACACAGAAAATCAAATTATTAAATTATGAGGATTTAACTCCACAATCCAAACAGAACCCACATTCAATCCCATGTGCTCTGTAGTAACACTTTTATACATCTATACATCTATATTCTTAATAATTTTGTAGCTCGCTCAAGTGGAAAAATAGTGACAATTTATTATATTTCACCTTTATTATTTTGTAGTAACTCAGCGTGGTGAATATACACAATACACCTTTCTTCTATTTTCCCCAACATAAGGATCATTTAATTACTCTAAAATATGTTTTCTGTTCCACATTTTGAACTATCAAGAAGTATCAATCTCCTCTTTCCAAATACTTCTGCTGGCTATCTTTATACATTGATAGCACATTTCAGTGTTCTAATTCATGAGGATTCTGTATACCCTAGTAAATAAGACAATAAAGACCATGCATTTATTTTTGTTGAAAAAACAATAATATATCAAACTAGAGCAACTTTTTTAAAAATGGCAATACCTAAGATCTTGACTTGAAGTCTCACAACTTCGTGAGCTGTCTCCTGAGCCCATGCGGCGTCTTTTAGATGGTTGGCTACCATCATTTGAATTTTCTTCTACGTCATCCTGAAACGATGTCAAGTGTTGAGCAACAAAATAACAAGACCAAAAACACACTTATCAAGAATATGAAGTATTTGGAGTTGAAAAACTTAAAGAAACTGTGAACATCAAAAATAAGTCAAGGAGTTACATAGGGCCATGATATCTTTAGGGAAATCTACAAAGCTAATAGGTATAGGTACTGTACTCTAGAATATCTGTTAATACTATATACAGCATGTTGGAATTGGGTACAGGTAACCCTCAACTTACAAACACAACTGAGCCCAAAATTTCTGTTGCTAAGCAAGACAGTTGTTAAAGTTTTGCCCCATTTTAAGATCTTATTTGCCATAGTTGTTAAGTGAATCACTGCAGTTGTTAGCATTATAGCTGTAAAGTGAATTTGGCTTCCCCATTGGCTTTGACCATTAAATATGAATCAGTTGGCAAGCATCTGAATTTTGATCACATGATTATGTGGATGCTGCAACAATTGTGTGAAAAAGTCACGTCACTTCTTTCAGTGCCGCTGTAACTTTAAAAAATCACTAAATGAACGGTTGTAAGTTGAGAACTACCTGTACAGTTCTTGGTTCACACGTAGTTAAGAATCACACTTTAAAAAATAAAATAGTACTATCACCCTGAAGGCAATCCTAAAGCAATTTAAACTTGGAATCTCTGAAATCAATGTGACTTACTTAATAAACACATTTGATGCTTGAAAGCAGGTGGCCAGGTAAGGGATGCCAGAATTATTTTCTTTTTATATCAATTGGCATGAGACCTTAATATTGCTTATTGTACCCTATGAGTATCATTAAGTGTCGTACCTTATGACTCTCAACAAATGTATCTTTTCTTTTATGTATACTGAGAGTATGTACACCAAGACAAGTTCTTTGTGTGTCCAATCATACTTGGCCAATAAAGTATCCTATTCTATTCAATTCTATATGCTGTAGGACAAATGGTTGCTAGCTACAATACCTTTCCCAGCATTACACTAAACAAATGGGAAGCAAGGAGATGGCAATTTAGCTACAGTAGCCATCAAAAGCCCGGTCCCCATATTCAGGCTATAAATGTACTGCAGGGTTCTCTTCCTTCTTAGATGAGTGGGCCTGCTGCATCTTTTAGGAAAAAATAACAGTGCAAAGTCTCTTTTCGTTGACCTCAAAGTCTACATATTTGCGATTCAACCTTTAAGAAGAAGAAAAAAATCAAGCTCTCCAGAGTCTAAAGTGATACCGAGTTCTTAAAAAAAAACACCTCTCCTTCAACCCAGATGCCCCACTGTTTATGGAGAGTTGTTCGGTTGTCTATGTTCTTTATTTCCCTTAAACGAACTTCCTTTAACTTCGGATGTGCTAAAATTCTTCGACTTCTGTTCAATCCTTCAAAGGAGAGTTAAATGGGGGAGGATCCAAGGAAATCCAACCACCACCACCACCATAGCGTATAACACCCGGTGGCAAAACAGTTTGACCTTCAGAGAGTAAAATACTAAGAGCGGGGGCGGGGGTGTAATATTGAGAATCAAAGCCGAAAGAGCCGTCCTTCCAGCCCGGGATAAGCATAGGGGGAAAGAAAAACAAGGCTGCCTCGCCAGGGAAGGAGTCCCAGGAGGCGATGAGGCGGAGCCGCCAGAGATCTTCCCGGGAGGCTCCTCCTCTTCACGGAAGGTGGTGAAAAGATTAAAATCCCAGCCCACGAGGGGTCTCGCCGCCGCCCTCCAAGGAGGAACGAACGGCTAGCCGACTGGCGCCCCTCGGAAGGGGAGGAAAATGGCGTAAGCCGACGGGGGCATCCTCCTCTGCGACGGACGGCAGGCACCGACGGAAGGAAAGGGGGACCCACAAGACTAAGGTAACTTCCCAAGTTCTACCTGCGCGTCGCCTCACCTTTAAAGACTGGGCTCCGGGCGTGGCTGGGTCGCTGTCGCACACCCGCGGGGACAGCACCGCCGCCATCACCGGCCACAGATGGGCTGGGCTGGGCTAGAGACCGCTTCGCCCTCTCCTCCCACGCGCCAGCACCTCCCCCCCTCTACACACACGCAATTCAGGCCCGGCGCCACCTGCAGGCCCGGGGATGGCAATGCAGGCGCCGAATCGCCTTTTCTTCGCTCTGCTGGAGGGCGGAATCTTTTCCTTTGCGAGCAGCTTCTAGCCTGGAATTGTTGGTTCAGAAGTGGGGTGTGAAAAGCGTGATTTAGAGCCATGCCTTTACTAGGTTGCAGTTTTATTACGAGTGGCAGCTGTTTTCTTAGAGGCGTATGTCACCATCTGGGGGAGGAATGGGACAACTTGGTGCGGCCAACTCCCCACAGCAAATTCACTGCGGGACAATTCAACGATTCAATTTAAGTATTTTAAATAATTTTAAAAACATTTTAATTTTATTAACATTTTGTCATTCATATTTCATCTTGTCCCTCCTTTTGCATCCTTTAACAATTTTATCCCACTGTTTCTTTGATATTAGGGTACCTTATCCTGCAGCGAGTTGTCTGGGTCGAGTTGTCTTACACCCCATCTGGCGGTGAGCTCAGTGAAGTCAGCAAGTGTATTGAGTCAATATTTAAAAATAGATTTTTTTAAAAAAAGATTGTTTTATCTTGCTTATTACTTTTTATTAATAACTCAAGGCTGCAATCTAACATCATTCCTCTCCTTCAATCTGTATTTTCTCCACAGCAACCCTGTGAGGTGAGTTAGGCTGAGAGCGGGTTGACTGGCCTAAAGTTGCCCAGCCAGCTTTTATGCTGAGGCAGCACTAGAACTCATGGTCTCCTGATTTTTATTTTTATTTCTTTGAATCTGGGTAATCAGTGCCCTCCCAGATGTTTGCTGATGTATGTGTATGGAGGTAAGGCACTGAATCAAACTGTGAGACTCAGTCAAGCCCACTCATAAAACAGAACTAGATGCTATTGCAATTATGTGGGCTTGGTTGCAAATGTTTTGAAGTCTTAATTGGTCAGCCATGGTGGTTGGGAGAAAAACCAAA
The DNA here is from genome assembly GCA_009733165.1 of Naja naja. NCBI lineage: Eukaryota > Metazoa > Chordata > Lepidosauria > Squamata > Elapidae > Naja > Naja naja. The sequence continues at coordinate 81,545,472 of CM019148.1, read as the reverse complement.
GAAGCAAAGGCAAGATACCAGTCTAACAAACACAGTACATGTTGCATAAAATATTACCACCCTATCTGGGTTGCAAATGTCCAAATCATTGCAAGATGACAGGAAATCCAGAAACGTTTTCTGCCATCTAGTCTAGATTTTTTTTAAGTCCAAACTGGACAGCCCATGACCCCTTGAGTAATTTTTCTTTCCAGATATAAGGTAGGCTTGTACCATTTCCTCTCATTTCACCACCCTCAGGAGAGCCAGTGAAGTTGTGCCCTCCTCTACCATCTCAGCTGATCTGAGGAACTCTCTGCCACTTGGAGGGGCAGGTGGGTGGAACAAAGATTGGTGAACCATGTGGAAAACTGCACTCCTGTTCCCCGTTCTGGTTTTTCCCGAGGCCCTCCTCCCTCCAAGAAGAAACCATCAGAGCCTCCCAATCAGCTCTACCTTGCCAACAGACTTCTGAATTATTCCCTTATTTCTTCCCAAACCAGCCACTGCTGTTAGAGATCTCAAATTTCAGCCTTTATTCCAAAACAGCCAATAGCTACTTGCCTGTTGGATTATGCCACCAGCTGATTGGACACAGGGGCCAGAGGGAGGGAGGAAAGAGAGTGGGGATACACCTCTTTCCATTTTCCTTTGCATCAAGCAACCTATGGGTTTCTGGGAAGTGAAGTCAGAAGGTGTGGTGGTGGGTCCTGGAGTTTGGATGCATTAAGTTAGCCCTTTTGATCCAAAACTTGCTGCTCTATGATGCACTCTTTTGCCCAAATTGAAGATTACAAATTATCAAACAGATATAAGAATTTTAGCCATATATGGATATGTGTAAAGTCCTAAACTGGACTCATCTGGCAGGGAAGGTCACTAAATGTGATTACTTACCTGACAGATGCTGCAGGTTTGAAAAGATTGCAGTCGTGACCGTAGGGATGCTGGACAATCAAGAACTTCAAGACTAGTTGTAATCCATACTCTTTCAACATCATCATAATGTTGAATGGTCACTGAATCATCTTTAACCAACGACTACCTGTAGACAGTAACAGGCATGCCCAGTTGTTTGTTTATCAATACTCAACAGGCAGCAAGGAGTATCACTTTGTCATAAATGTTTTGCACAAAAAAATGTTACAGTGGTAGTGTGGTTGAAGCAAATACATTTATTTGAGCAAACAGAACAAGAAAAATCTCAATATATTGCTACAATGTTTCTTTGTTACTGTTTGTAAGCCACCTAGAGTTGCTGTGAGTTATATAAATGTCCACAAATTAATTAATTTATTAATTACTCAAAATAGGAAGCAACTACTAGAGCCACCATAATGTAATTCTCAGTTTCATATTGAGCTTGGACCCAAGTGTCTCTTGCAATATCCCAGACCCATCTGCTGGCAATCTGGGAAAAAGAAAACAAAGTAGCAACAAATTAGTTAACATACATTTTAAAATTATAATTCATAACCACATAACAAATCTATTGCAACAATATATCTTCATGAACATGGCCTAAAATATAAAAGAAGACTCAAATTAAAATCCAATCCCATAATTAAGAGATATTAAGAAAATTAGATTTAGCATTATACAGAAAGCAAAGTTTGCGCAAATTCCCTGTACATCAAAAAATTTACTCATGGAAATGGGAATTATATATTGCGGACAGGTATGCAGGCAATGTTCACAATACATGGTTATTTTCCAAAAATTAAAATACATACATACCTCAAGATTTAAATTTAAAAACTGTTTCACATTTCCCTGAGTTTTTACTTCAAAAGGAAAAAAAATCCAGAGATCATGTAATTTTGTTATAAAAATAATGCAGAATCTTTAAAAGTATGGGGAAAATAACAGTTTTATTTTTGAATAAACATTTATGTTCATGAGGTGAATTATTGTGTGTTAAGAACCTACATACCAAGGCATTAAAAATAATTCAGAAGAAAATTCAATCCATGCAATAGGTCTCAATTCTCTTCCTATTATATGGTTAACATTCACATCATGCATTTAATGCAATGTATTATTTATGTATTTACTGAATTTATATTGCCACCTATTCGCCCATGGCGACTCAAGGCAGCTTACAGAATATAAAATCATGTTTAAAACAATAAAAACTAACAAAAATAATCAAATTAATATAGTACAATATAACAGATCACCCCCCAACTCCCACCCCTGATGACAGCAGATCACACGAGCCATTTAATGGGCTCCATCCCACTCTGGGTTCTCCAGGCCCACTGGCAGAACCAGGCCTTCAGCGCCTTCCGGAAGAGTATTAGAGTAGGGGCCAGTCTAATCTCTGGGGGAATGATGTTCCAGAGAGAGGGAGCCACCACGGAGAAGGCCTTTCTTCTGTGTCCCACCAGGTGTAGCTCCCTCGGGGATGGGACCCACAACATTCCCTGCCTCCCCATTTTGATGGGTCGGGTAGATGTGACTGGAAAGAGACAGTCCCTCAGATAACCTGGTCCCAAGCCATGAAAGGCTTTAAAGGTGACAACCAGAACCTTGAATTGCACCTGGAAGCAAATCAGCACTAATGCAGCTCCCGCAGGAAAGGTGATACATGTGAATACCGGAGTCTGTACAAAGCCATGCGGGCCACTGCATTTATTCATGAAAGTTTATGCTGATAATTTCTTGCTCCCATATTTTAAATAATTTGAAAAAATTGTTCTGCCAAGTGAAAAATCTGTATCATATTTCATTTACTGATCTATTTGTGATTCAGTTGAGTCTTTGTATATTATTTATATTTGTTTGTATATATATATATATATATATATATATATATATATATATATCACTATTGTTTAATTATATAAGTGGGGTAGAAATACTTATATTCCTATAAATCCTACATACCTGTATCTATACTTGTAACTATCAACCCAGCTTCTTGACACTTGAATGTACAATTCAACTATATAAGGGGACTGCCTCTACTCAATGATATTTACCCATCTGGTCCAACAAAAAAGACTTGTTGCAGGAGAAAGTCATCTGGAAGGACCTAGGAGAAGGGCGTTTTCTGTCGTTGCATCTGCTCTTTGCAACGCCATCTACACACTTCCTGAAAGTCAGGCTGGATCCAATTTTGTTGGCCTTCCAGAAAAAACTGGCTTTACTATCTGACTTGGGGATCAGAGGGTGGTATCAAACCCATAAAAGGGCTGTACTGTTCTTGAATGGTGTACTGGTGATTCTACTGTATGGCTTTCAACTGTTTTTAATGTTTGTTTTGGCTGTGTTATTTTTTTTATTTTTCAGTACTGTTTTACTTGTAGGCTGTCCAGTCATGAATTTGAGATGGGTGGCTATATAAATGGAATACATATGTAAATAGGTAACTGTTTTGTACATCCTTCATAGTACCTATTGCTGGGCAAAAGCTTATAGCTAGCTAATTCTTTCAATCCAGAAGCATCCAAAGCGTAAAGAGGTGCTCCAAAACAAGTACATATTGCTGGCACCTTATTTATTTCATTCATGTACAAATGTGAGATGGGTATTAAAACGGCCAACAAACAAAACCAGAAACCAATAAGAAATACAATACCTCCCTTTAAAACCCAATTAAAATCAAGAGATATAAAAAAGCAGGCAAATGAAAGTTGTGGATCAATCAGTACAGCCATCTAGTATAGGTCAAACCATAACTGGATCCCCAAGCATAGGTGGCCATGTCTTTGGAGACTTTCAAAGGGCCAGGTGGGCAACTATGGTTCCTATGTGGATTTCAACCCCCAGAATTCTGGGAGTTGGAAGTCCAAAGATTATAAAAAGCCCATAGTTGCCTACCCCTGCTCTAGGGGAATGCTGTTCCAAAGGGCAGGCATTAGAGCAAAAAAGTCTCTCCTGCCAGGAGAGGTCATCTCCTCCTATCCAATGACATTCCTGAACAGATGGTACCTGTGTTGTGGCTATACCCTAAAGCAACCAAATCACTCTGAAAATACACCATAATTTTATTTGCATCTATACAAGCAATAACACAATACATACTGGATCCCTAGCAAAGCTTTGACAGTAGCCATATTATCTTTGAGATATGGTTCCTCCTTGTCACCACTCAGGATCAATTCTACTTGCTGTGAATGTCTTAGTACAAGGACACTTTCTGCAGTTCATATATTTGATGCACATGAGGGCATCTCATCAGTTTGATAATGAATGTAGCTTACATGTGTATGAGGTAGGAGGGTCCTTTTTACCACAACCTCCATAACATGCCTTTTACCAGTAACGTTGCAACAACTTTAGTCATACTAACTTAGGTAAATAAAGTGCTTTATTTCATCAAGTGAATAGGGTAGATCTGATTGGTGGTGATATGTGCAAAACAGTTTATTACATTTTACCAATTTCAACCAGAGCTAATTTTCTGCAGATGAATTTGAACCCAATGAAAAAAAAACAGCTATGATGGCTATTACTTACATGCTTTGCTTGCATTTTTTTCATATGCTGACTGTTCTTGAAAATGCTGGAACGTAAGACCTTGTGTATGATTTAACAAGGTAGCCCATTCCATTTTAGCAATCTGATAGGGTCCCATTTGAAAAATAATATTCTGCACAACTGCAACAGGCAAATGTGGGCATTTTTCAGACAACAGAATAGGGTAGTTTATGTACTTACATGTATTGACTGACCAGTCTTTTGCACAAGAAATAACTGAACTATATACTTGTAACGATCAAACCCCAGCTCCTTGACTCCTGCTAATATATCTTCTGAGATAGCTGTACAAGTGGGGGCACCATTGATTCCAATATATTTGAAATCTTGAAGTTTCTGCTATTAAGGATCAAACAAAATTACCAATAATTGTAATAATACACTTTTCTATAAATGGTCTATACAGCACTCATTTAACATTTAAAGCTATTCTATGTTTGATGCATCCTGTAGGTATATTGTTTTTTAGGAAATATAGTATTCAATAGGATTTGTAACTAAGTGTTTTTAACCAAACCTATGTAATAGGACTGTACTCTGAAGGTTTGCTTCATAGAACTTTAGTTTTAAACAGGCTATTCACTACCCCACTGATTTTAGGAAAAAATGTCAAACCGCTTTTTGACTGCAATAGAGCACTATTGCAACTTATTAAAAAATAAGCCCATTTTAGGAACCATTTTATTTGACAAGTTAAATATAACTTCACAAGATATTAGAATATATTTGTGCTTATTATTATTTTAGTTTAGTTTTATATTACTTTAAAGATTATATTCCCCAAGGAATTTGTGAGAAATGTTCAGAATTCAATTGCAAGATTTCTGGTTTGTTCATAGAGGTTGGAACTGCCCATACTGTAGGACATGTTACCAAAAGGTAACAGCTAAATTATGTCAGGTGGTGGATCTTAGTGAAAAAGGGCCCTGTCACTTTCAAAAGTCCACACTGATGTCCAATACTTTTCACTTCTTGTTTCTTCTTACACAAGAAAGTTCAACACAAAGAGAGAACTAATGCTTCTTGCATGGACAAAAACAATTTGAATAGGACAAAGAAGAATGTCAACATTTCCCAACTCACCCTGTAAGGAATCCTTCAATCATAAGTCACTTTTCTTCTGGAAAATACTCAAGGCAGCCAGGAAAGACCCTCCATTACAGGCTATTAGTAGCCAAGGCAGAAGTGCTTTGCAGGATTACCTGCCATCATTCACTCAACCAGAACATGAAAGGAGCCCCCATGGGCATCACCCAGGCAACAGTGATATCAATGGCTAATCCTTTCAAACTGGAAGTGCCTTAAAAGGTGCTTCTCGCACAAATGGGATTGAAGTGTATGAGGATGAATAGGCTCAATTTATAGGGAGTCCTCTATTTACAACAGTTCATTTAGTGACCATTCAAAGTTACAATGCAATGAAAAAAGTGACATGACTATTTTACACATGAATGGTCACATGATCAAATTTCAGATGCTTGGCAACTAGTTTATATTTATGACAGTTGTACTGTCCTGGGTTTTCCTGATCAGCCTCTGACAAGCAACGTCAATGGAGAAGCCAGATTCACTTAACAACTAAGTTACTAATGTAACAAATGCAACTATTTATTTATTTATTTTATTGGACTTATAGGCCGCCCTCTCTCCTGAGGGGACTCAGGGCGGCTTACAATAAAAAACAAGAATACAAATATTAAAATAGAATTAAACTAAACTAAGCCCACTAAAATTTAAAACCCCGATTAAAACTAAGAATTAATTTTAAAAAAACCCACACATCCACCCCATTCAGTCCAGGCTGGCCTGTTGAAACAACCAAGTCTTTAGGTCGCGGTGAAAGGAACAGAGGTCAGGAGCCAAATTATGCACTTAACAGCTATGGCAAGAAAAGACATAAATGGGGAAAAACTCACATAACAAATGTTTCACTTAGCAACATAAATTTTGGGTTCAATTGTGGTCATAACCCAAGGACTACCTGTACTTTAATAACTTATTTGCCATAAACTACATTTTAAATGATCTATGCTGTTAATAGGAAATATAACAAATATAACTTATGGTTTAGAACCTAATTCTTATTAGAAAATACTTTACCTTTAGAATATCTTCAGCTCTCTTCCTTACTATATGAGACTCACATTTTCTATAAGGTTCCATCCTGTAAGTGTTACCATATTTTGGTCTTGCAAAGCTAGTCTTGAATACTAAGAGCTCATTTTTTGTAAAATCTGTGATGGATTCATCATCTGGGTCCATACCTGATATGTCATAGCTTGAAGTCCTGTGTTTTCCTGACACTGAAGGCTAAAAAACCCCAATACATAAAGACATCTTTATTTCACTCACAAAATTAAAATGACAAAACTTAAACATAGTAAGAGGGGGTTAACCTTTTTTTCATCCTGCCCTCATTTTTCATATACAATTCAAGGTAGTTAAAATACCAATACGTCTTCCTTTTCCCCATAACAACCCTGTGAGGTTGGTTGAACTAAGAGTGACTGGTCCAAAGTCACCTAGCCCGTTTTTCATGTCCAAGGCAGGACTAAAGTTCACAGTATCCTGATTTATAAGCCAGGATACTGTACCAAAGTGGCTCTTTAATTGAATGCAAAGGAATGTTCTGATTTGCAACCACATAAATTAGTTCTGCATTGTATATATTCCATGTTGCTTAACATGGAACCCCGGAGTTATAATTTTATGAGGGAAGACAAAATTACTTTATTTTCTACACATTGTTTAATCAAAACTTCCATTTGGGACATAAGCATTACGTTTAAACCATATTGATCTCTTGGTCTTGCAGTTGCTTTTCTGAACAAATTTCAGTCAGCACTTTATATAGTCCCCAAAAGTTGGGACAAACATTGTCTCTCCCAAAGACAAAGATATTCAACAGTATTCACAAACTCAGAGCAGAAATCTTTGTCTTTATTTTTGGTGCATCAAAAGTAGCAATCTTATGTATACTTTCCAAGTGTCTTACCTAATTCAGTACCTTTTATATGTTCATTTAAACCAATGTTTTTCAAACTTTAAGATGCTTAATATCTTTAACACATCTTAAAATTGTCAAATTTAAAAAAGTTATTTAAACAAAAAAGACTGAAACGTAATCTTGGTAAATGACTGTCTGGTCTGCTCAACTTGCAGTAAGGGTTCATTATAAAGTAGAACAGCATACTTGACCAAAGACTCAGATAGGGTTGCTAATTAATGGTTCTCCAAGGGAAAGTCAAAACCCAGTTTCTATTATGTGATTCATGCATAGGGTAATTGAAGAATTTATGAAACAGAAACATTCCAATTTGAATGTTGATAGCATGTTAGGTAATAAAGAGAAGCAAAGATAATACATGTATAGAGAAGCTAGAATGGCATACATTTGAATTATTACAAGCAATAAAATGTACATCTTTACAGCACATAATCAGAATATAGTAGAAACCAAAATTAACCCTGATGAACAGGGTCTCCTTAGATCTTCAACATGCTTGACATAAACCAATATTTCTCAACCTTCACCTCTACAGCATGCTGGCTTAGGGTGTCGAAGTCCCACACGTCTTAAGAGCTGCCAAGGTTGAGAAAAACTGGTAAGACAGCTTTAGTGTGGTTAACAGCAAGCACTCCTCGTGTAACTAAACACAGCTTTGGACCGAGCCCATAACTACCCAGCGTTTTAACCGAGTAAAAAAAAAAGTCTGGCTTTCCAAAATGCAACATCCCAGCAAAAAGGGTGCAAGGATCTTTCCTTGCCATTTGGCCCCACCCACGCGTCGGGAAACCTTCTGACTCGAAAGCCGCCCTAATGTCGCTCCGCGCACGCGCAGATGGAGCCGCTCCGCCTTGTCTTAGCCGACCGACCTGATCTTTGTCTAAAGCGCTGTGTTTTTTTCCCCATGCCTGGCCAGCGTGGGAAGGAGTGACGCCCAGCTTTTTTTTGGCTTTATCCATTGGGAACTCCTCCCTTTAGGCAACTGTCTAGGGCGGAGGGTGATTCACTGGCGCAGCAACCGTCCGCGCGCAGACCCGTTAGGAACAGCCTTTCAGGGGCGCGAGGCTGGTCTCTACCCGTGACGTCAGTAAGCGCGAGCTAAGCAACCCAAGAACCAGAACCGAGCAGAGGTAAATGCGGTGGATCAGCCTTCCCGCAATCTGGTCGCTTGCCTAAGGGGAATGGAGGATTCTGGGAATTGTAGTTCAATTTTTGGGGTGCGGTGCTAGGAGCGAGAGCGCATCGTATCGGTTCAGATCGACTTTTTTGTTTTTGCTGTTTCCTGGCTTGCTATTTCCTCCTTTTGCTGAATGCCAGGTTAAGCAGTTTAAGGCAAAGTTCCTAAACTTTTTGCCATCATACGTTCCTTCGTTGTAATCTTAATGTACACACCTCCCCTAAAACTACAAACACCAAAATGAATACAGGAGAACAGTGAAGCTGCAAGAAAGGTGGATTTATTTAAAATGTAATTAAAAGGTTCTTCAGAGGTCCTCTGGACTCTGCTTTGCCCCAAGGGAGGCACACCTCACCGTTTGTGGAACCTGGCTTAGGGGATTTTTGTTGGGAAAGGGTTATGTTTGCATAGAGACATAATGAATATATCTTCCTTGCAACTTGCCCCTGGTGTTTTTGCTGCTGTTAAAGTTCCAGTCCTAAGGAAGGAAGACAAATCATGATTGTAATGGAAACTATTATTTCACAGCAGTGGTAGAAAGTTCTAATTTTGCTGGCAACACTTGTGAGTTGTGACTTTTCGCAAGTTACCGGTAGTGCTTGACTTACAACCATTTGCTTAGTGGCCATTCAAAGTTACAACAGCACTGAAAAAAATGAATTATGACCAGTTCTCATATTTAGGACTATTGCAGCATTCCCATGGTCACGCAATCAAAATTCAGTTGCTTGGCAACTGGCATGGATTTACGACAGTTGCAGTGTCCTGGGGTCATTTTGCAACCTGTCAAGCAAAGTCAATGGGGAAGCAGATTCACTTAACCATGTTTCCAATTTAACGACTGCAGTGATTCACTTAACAACTGTCTTGCTTGGCAACAGAAATGATGGGCTCAATTGTGGTCATGAGTCAAGGACTGACTATAGGTAAAATTTGTAAAATGAGGCCACCTGCTCACCTAAGGCATCCTAGGCAGAACCTAGGTTGTAAGTGGAGGACTACCTGTATTTGCTTTCACCCAGTCAGCTAGACAGAAATGCATCTTAAATGCAGAGGTTCTGTGACTGCCTGGCATAGTTGGTATTAATGTTGAACTGTTTGCTTAATTGTGACCTTTATTTCGTTGCACTGTATTGTTCTGGGATTACAAAGTAATTGCATTGTGGGTTGGTGCTTTATTTTAAAAAAAGATTCTGATATGAGGTCTGCATTAGGGTTACCAGTCTGGGCTGTAAAGTTACCAATGACCACTAAAAGGTAGCAATAACATTTTTTGTTTCTCCTACTCTAATGTGAATGAGAAAAATGAGAAATGAGAAAAAAACTGTTCTGTTTATCCAGAGGAATTAGAAGCATCATCCTTAGCCAATGAGGAATGTATTTATGCACAGCTTCATTACAAGTGGTGGCTGTTTTCTCCCAAATTTATTTATTACAACCATAGTTAAATCAGCAAATGTTAATATGTTGAGGCCTGTAATTGGTGAAATGAGTTGAGCAAGGATGACCTGTAGCTCTCCAGGTTGAACTGGAAGGTTCCCTAGAGACTCTCTGGTTAAGCTTACCTTCAGTTGTGGAAGTGTTCCAGATCCAGATGATTGTTACATGGTCAGGAAGAGTTGAGATTTGCAACCCATGATTATTATCGGCTACTAAATCTTAAGACATCCTCTGAAATACAAAGAAGAAGAGAAAGATTTTTGGTTGTAAACTCAATTGCATACTAATTGTGTAATGATAACATTTGACTAAATGACACAATAAAAAAACATTTTCTTAGACCCAGCACATCTTTCATCTGCAATACTGATATTTATTTGTACTAAAGGATTGTCAAACAATTGTATTCAATCATCCTATTTGTAGAAGGTGGGTATAACAAGTGTGATATAACAGTGTGGAAAAAGTTCATAGCAGGACTGTTTGCAAGATACTTTCAGCTCCTGAAACATGAGGATAAACGGCCCACATGTACAGAGTAGTTTTTAAAATATTTTAAATGATAATAAAAAATATAAGCAGGTATTATTTATGGTATCTTTAGGCTGACAAGTAGGGAGGAAAAATGCTGTTTCAGTGCCTACCCAAATACCCATGATCTTTCTCGATTACATTAACTTTCATCCTACAGGAGGAAAGTCAAAAATATCAAAACATCAAAAAATAAAAAATTTGGATAGGAGAAAAAAAAATCAAAATATCAAATCTCCATGTAACACAATTGTCAGCACTGGAATTTTATTTTCATTTTTGCCGCTGTTTAACCATGGGATGTAGCAATATGAAATACTGATAAAATATGTAAAAGTAATTCTGACAGTAGTAATTACGTTCACAAACAAAATAAGTGAAGCTGCAAGAGTTCCCTTATTTTATATCACCATTTGCCTTTTTATTTCATTTCAGATGTTCTTAGCTGATCCACCATCTACCTGCCTTTCCCCTACAGTGTATTATATGATTTGTGAAGCCGGATTTGAGAGGAAATCAAGCTGTGCTGTCAGTAGTTTTATGTGCAACACTGGTGAAATAAATTGGGAATTCATCACAAAACATATACAATATGGAAAGCAAGGTCTCTATTGCTTTTAAATGTAGTGTATTGCTATACTTGGGACAGTAAGACATGTTTCTGAATTAGCATATGCAGTGGAGATCTTTTAATTGTTTGGGGGGATCTTTTTGTTAAAAATAATAGAGTTCCTAATTTTAGTTATTTAGCTTCAGTGACTATAAGGGCATTATTTAAGATTTTCAACAAAAAAGGGAAATTCCTTGAGTTTAGGGGAACCCCTTCAGGAGAAAATATTTTTAAAGTTTTTTATATTTAACAGTACTTGACAGTATTCTTGAACTGATCAGTTATTTTTGTTTTTTAGACCCAACATTGGATTATATCAATAGTGTGAGATCTTTAGGTCCTTTATGTGAATCTATTCACTTGCATTTGAAATCACTTACAGTGGAGCAATTTGAAAACCAGTTTGTGGTATGGCTTCAATGGACAAACTGCCCAGAGGTAGGAAAATGTTGGATTGGATTGGATCCCTGTTCCAAATTTATGGATGAATACACACACATAAATACACACACACACACACACACACACATATATTTCTTCAGCGTATGGCAGGAGTCCCCAACCACCGGTTCGTGGACCGGCATCGGTCTGCAATATGCCAGAAACCATGCCACATAAACAAGCAAAGTTCCATCCACAGGATGCAGGTAGCACACAAAACCATGCACTCTCCAGTCCACGGAAATACCTCTCTCCACTGAAGTGGTCCTTGGTGCCCAAAAGGTTGTGGGCTGCTGAAGTATGGCATACCATACATGAACTTGAAATATATATTAATATTTCACCTAGCTTAAAAAAACACAATAAAAGATTAATATTAAATAGAGTTATATTCACACACTGTAGCCAGTTATAAATACATTTTGGTAGGAAAAATTAGGCTTTGAGAATACAGCAGCACAGGGTTCTCCAAATAGGCAATATTCCCTCAAAAATGTGCTTTGCCTTCAAAAATGCTAGTGAGTCTAGGTCATTTATTCTGATAATGTATAGTTCTGTGGGTTTTCCACAGAGGAATTGTGCTCTGATGCAGAGATGGTTACCCCAGATTTAGAGCTATGATAAAATTGTCCATCCAAATGGAAATCAATTAGAAAAAAAGAAAGCCAGCATATCACGCAGGCCTTCTCTCCCATGTAACTAAAATAAATCTAGAGAGCAATTTATTTTGTAGCTACTTCATGGACTGTATAAGTTAGCTGATAGGATTTGGTGGATGGTTGTATTTCTTTTGCTAATTTTTTGGTCATTTCCAATTCTGTGGCAGAAACATACTGTATTTTTCGGTGTATAAGATGCGCTTTTTTCCCACCCAAAAGTGGGTGGAAATGTCTCTGCAAATTATACAGTGAATGTTGCCAAAGCCCCACCCACCCGCCGGCCCTCACCCTTTGGCCTCTGCCTCCCAGCAATTTGCCTCCTTGCAGCAAACAGCCTGGTCAGCTTCAGCACACCCTTATTTAGCACAAGCAGCTGGTTGTCGGTTGGATCTGCCTCCTAACAACCAGCTGTTTCAGGCTGAGGGATCGCCTATTGCCGCCTCCGCACGTCCCATTTTTGGCCTTGTCCCATTTTTGGCCACCGCACACCCTATTTTTGGCCCGTTCCAGACGGCGGGGATCGGAATGTGATTATAAGCAAAGTGAAAGACATGAAATTTTGTGTACTGTATTAACTGGATAAAAAGAAAAAAAAGTTTTGGTAATAGACCAAGTTATACCCTTTCACATTTAAGCACTTGTTAATGAAAAGTAAAAAGATTATTTTTATAATCTGTCAAACAGTGATTTAAAAAAAATTAATTGTTCTAATTCAGTTGTGTATGTAATCTTATTAAGCTCTATTTCTTCCTAATATAAAAATAACATGGTTACACTTAATTTTTCCATCTTGAATAAACTACAGATATTTCTGGAAATGTTTGATACCATAAAGAATCCACATGATGCAGCACTTGCACTCAGTTTAATGAAGCTTACATCATGTTTGGAACGAGCCTTGGGTGATGTAAGTGCTAAAATCTTGGAATATGTCAAACTTCAGGTCAATGAGATCCTTTTTTATACTCAAGAAATCAGTGTTTCATTTCCTTGTTTATTAATTAAAAGGTCACCAATTCAATATAATTACCAGTTGGTTTCTCTGCCCAAGCACTGAGAGTTTCTGTCTGTATACATGTTTGCTGATAGAATGAATTTGAGAAAAAGGCTGATTACTTGCTTTAGCATGCTTGCTAAATTGCTGATTACTTGCTTGCTTTTCTCACTGTTGGGTATGTAGAATTTGAAACCTCTCTTGGAGTTATAAATCTTGCAATATTAAAAGCAATGATCCAAAGCACTGTATTCTGTATGACTAATACAATATGCACCCATAAATACTCCTATAATACATTTACAGAAAGCTAAGCAAAGTCAGCCAAGTTTTGATAAATAACAGTTCATAGACATATTTATTTGACAACGTTTGCATTAATCTCAATGGGGCTTATCCCATGCTAAATGTGTCTTGCATTACAGTGCACATTCATTACAATGTCTCAGTCTGGAAGCTTTAGGCCAAGAAGCAGGGAAGTCAAAAAGGAGCAATCTAATTATACCTCATTACTGGGTTTCTAAAACTAACTTAGCTATCATATTTGTATTTATCAAATTTCGTTTTTGTGGCAGTTTTTAGCTGGAGCATTTTTATTATTAATAATAACAATGAAGAATCCATTTTAGTTTTCCGGTGTATAATAAACCTGATGTCTTACAATAATAACTGAATGAGTTTTCAGTTCCCATGCATTTGGGAGTAAAGACAAGCAAGACTATCATAGCATTCATAGGACTTTTTTTTTTCTTTTAACAACCTGGTAATCCCTTGCGTGGGGTGGAGTCGAGGTGACTGAACTGAGCTCAGGCGTTTCGCATTCATAAGACAATAAACCAGGTGGATTCACAATTAAAGATTGTTGGGCAACTTCCCCAATTGCTTCAAATAATTTCAGCCAAAAAGATTTACTAATAGCACCACTTAGCTTATATCTATGTTTGTGGGCTCCTGATTTGAGCTATCTTTGGATGCACCCTCTTGCAAAAATCCACACAGGCAGGTATAAGCCACACTTGTAATGCTTTGATGATCCAAGAACTGATATGAAGTTTACTTCTTTGCTTGGATGAAATAATTAGTTTCAATGTCATTACATTTCTGTGGTGCTTTGGTTCAAATTACTCTTTAAACATAAAAGAGGAATTTGATATGATGCTTTTAACAAGTACATTGGCAGAATGTATTGGATCCTGAATTGGATCAAATTTTAATAGGACTGGAGGAGAAACTGATTAAAAAATTCTATAATTATTTATTGACTATTAGAATGGAAGAGGAGCAAGTAAAGAAAACCATGATAGCTTGAGCTAAAAATTTTGGGAATTTGCTAGAATTGGACAAACGGCAAAAGTTGTGGGACAGAAACTATAAATTCACAACGTCCACTGCATATAAAGAAAACGTATACAAAATGTTTTATAGATGGTACTTTCCCCCAGCAAGATAAGCTAGAATGTTCAAGAATATGTTGGCCAAGTGTTGGAAGTGCAACCAAACCCCGGGCTCATATTACCACATGTGGTGGACATGTCCAAAAGCAAAAAAATATTGGACTAAAATACACACCTGGCTAGAAAAAATGATAAAAGGAACATATAGATTTAAAACCAGAAAATTTTCTGTTAGACATCATACCAAACAAATACAGTAAAAAGAATGCATATTTAATAATACATGTATTATCAGCGGCCAGAATAGTGTTCGTACAACATTGGAAGGACAAGGAGATCCCCACAGAAGAAAATAACAAAATAACAAAAATGTTAGAATGTGCAGAAATGAATAAACTAACATTTGAAATTAAAGAAAAAGAAAACACTGAATATTTTGAGGTATGGGATCTGTTTTATCGATAGTTAAATGAGAGAAGCAGGAGTTAGAACTTTGAAAACTACAAGAGAAAGTTTAATTTTAATATTAGGGTTGACCACTGTAACTTATTAATTTTAATTAATTTTGATTAGTGCTAACAATATGTATCAACATTATGAGGGAAAAGCAGTGTTATATGATTATTATTAGAGAATACTATTATTATTACCATGATGAATATTACTCAAAAGAATTGTAACCAGACAACATACTGTCTATATGGATTTTGAACTTGTTGCTCTTTCTATTTATAAAATTTTAAAAAAATACATTGCCTGGGAAGGACAAATATTCAGAGTGAAATATGTTGCCTTCTAGGTATTCTTATTAATTGGGAAAGACTGTCCTTTTCTTTTAAGAGATTTGCTTGCATCTCAGGAATTGGTTTCTATCTTTGGGCAACCAGTGGTGAGTATTAGATTTTTAATTTCAAATTAAAAATGTTTAAATATTAAATATATTTACATTTATTTAAATACACTTTATTTTTACTTAATGGCAGACTTTGAACAATATTAATATAACAGGGCTGTTCGTAAATATTGAATAAAAATGGGGTAGGGGATATTTAAACAAAGATTGGAAGTTGGCATCCAGTGAGTCAGGTTTTATGGAGAGGTTTTACAGGATAGGAAATTTGTGTAGTTCATTTGTTTATGGAAAAGTATATGAACAATATATTTTTTGCACTATTTACTTTTTGTTCAAATTAGATGGATGTTCTGAAGGTGTTCATTGGGCCTCCAGATAGTCTAAATCTTCGTAACATTTTGTGGCACGGATTTGTGTCAGCTAAAGAGATCCCTGACAAGTAAGTAAAATTGATTGTGATTCTTTTGTTCTAGTTGCTACAGAGTTAGAAACATAATTGAACAATAATTGAAGGAAGATATATTAATTTAGAAAGGAATAGACGATTACATCTAAATGACATGCCAGTAATTAATTGTGAATGATTGTAATTTATATTTTTATGAGTACTTCTATTTCAAGACATTTGAATATTTATTTGAATTTTATTCTTTGCCAGATATAATTTATATTTTCATGAGTACTTTCTTCTCTTTTAAGGTATTTGAATATTTTAATTTTATTCTTTGGGAAAGATTGGTATTGTTACATTTTCTACTGCATTGTATATCTTATTTTCCATAGATATTTCTCCATGCTACTTTTTTTAACAGCTGGATTGGGGCAACTGCTTAATAATTACTGCCTTCAGGCTCACTCTGCTTTAATTCATCGACCCTATGTATCTTTCACTCAATTGAAAGAGCTACATATATTTCCAGGTATTTGTTTTCATAGTTTACTGTTGAAGATGGTTCATAGCTACCATCTTGAAATATATCTATTATCTCTATATCTCTATATTTATATCTATATATCTATATCTATCTATCTATATTTTTTTTTTTAAATTACATTTATATGCCGCCCTTCTCCGGAGACTCAGGGCGGCTTACAATTTTTGGGATACAACCCAGTGTGCTCAGCAATAGCCTTCATTCCATTGTATATGCCTGCTTATTACTAAGCGGCATTTTTACAAGGTCAGCTAATTGCCCCCAACAATCTTGGGTCCTCAATTTACCTACCCCTAGAGGATGGAAGGCTGAGTCAACCTTGAGCCTGGTGGGATTCGAGCCTACAGCAGTTGTAGGCAGCTTAACTTAAGTTATTTCAGTTTCACTTTTAGCTAGGCTTAGAAATTGGAATCTTTATGCAAATGTATCTTCCTGGAGTTAAAGCTTATGTTCTAGGTACAAAGAACATTAAAAAGTGAATTAATTTATTTGGTTCTGATGAGTATGTGCATATGGACATCACCTATGGCCAATTCTATATGTTCTACAGATGAGGAATGGGTTTGTCTGAGTTGTACATACAACAGGAAGATAAGCCAGCCATTTTACCAAATCTGCTTCCAAATGGGGATTGAAGAGTTGTCAAATGTTTTCCCATAGATCAAGCCAGTTGGAAATTACTGGAGAACACTAAATTGAGAAGGAAAACTACAATACCTGTTGAGTCTGTGCATTTGAAAATAAATGACTGATATACAGGTAGTCCTCAACTAGCCACAGCTTGTTTAGTGAACAGCTTGTTTGAAGTTACAATAATACTGAAAAAAATTATTTATGACCGTTGCAGCATTCCTATAGTGATGTGATTTACATTTGGATGCTTGACAACTGATTCATATTTATGATGATTGCAGTGCTCTGGAGTCTTGTGATCTCCTTTTGCAACCTTCTGACAAGCAAAGTCAATGGGGAAGACAGATTCACTTAGCAACCGGGTTACTAATTTAACAAATGCAGTGATTCGCTTAGCAAATGTGGCAAGAAAAGTCATAAAATGGGGCAAAACTCACTTAAGAAATTTATCAATTAGCAACTAAATTTTGGGCTCAATCGTGGTCGTAAGTCAAGGACTACCTGTATTCACGGAACACTTTTTAGAGGTATGTTTAAATGTAATAGATTTTAGAAGCATGTAAAGCATTTTGAGTTGAACCATTTGCATTCAAAGTAATCCCTATCAAATGTATGGCAATTGTTTCAAATGCAAAGCTGGCTGCATTAGTCAGTTTAGAAGATTTTCAAGTTGGACTGAGCTGTTTTGAATGCAGACATTTAAGAAATAGTCTACAGAGGGATTTTCAAATTCAAGGCTGATGTTTTGAGCTCCAAATTATTTGAATTATTAAAAATATACAATGTAACATAAAATGCATAAAGGAAGCAGAATAAAACAAGTGATACTTCAGAGAAAAGAATGACATTATTGTGGATTCCCAAACTTTTTTAAGCCACAAGTTTATCTAAAACAAAAAACAAAAACTCCAATTTTAGGTCAGGCTTTTCCAAACAATGGGTGTAAGGGGCTTAAATGTGTTTGTTTGTCTGTTTACTTCTCTTGCCTAAATCTGTTATATAAAAAATCATTAAAATACCACTTCATTGTTGCTATTCATGATCAGTATGGTAGTGGTAGTTAAGTTGTCCAATTGATACTTGTAACTGGTATCTAAATTTTCTTTTTATCCTTCTTGCTCTCAGCCCATTTTGCTTTTGAGTCATATGTTTTAGATTGCAAATCTGAAAAGGGATACTGTCTTAGAATTCATTAGATTAGATTAGAATTCTCTATTGGCCAAGTGTTGGACACACAAGGAGTTTATTTTGGTGCAAATGCTCTCTCCGTGTACATAAAAGGAAAGATACATTCGTCAAGAGTCAAGAATCATAAGGTACAGCACTTAATAATAGTCATAGGGTACAATAAGCAATCAAATCATACTAGGAAACAGTCAATATAAATCGTAAGGATACAAGCGACAAAGTTACAGTCATACAGTCACAAGTGGGAGAGGATGGGTGATAAGGAGTGATGAAAAGATTAATAGTAATAGTAGTGCAGACTTTGTAAATATTTGGACAGTGTTGAGGGAATTATTTGTTTAGCAGTGTGATGGCGTTGAGGAAAAAACTGTCCTTGTGCTTAGTTGTTCCGGTATGCAGTGCTCTATAGTGTCGTTTCGAGGGTAGGAGTTGAAACAGTTTGTGTCCAGGATGTGAGGAGTCTCTAAGACTAAATATTTTCACAGCTCTCTTTTTGACTCATGCAGTATACAGGTCCACGATTGAAGGCAGGTTGGTAATAATTGTTTTTTCTGCAGTCCTAATTACTCTCTGAAGTTTGTGTCTATCCTGTTGGGTTGCAGAACCAAACCAGACAGTTATAGAGGTGCAAATGACAGACTCAATAATTCCTCCGTAGAACTGGATCAGCAGCTCCTTGGGCAGTTTGAGCTTTCTGAGTTGGCGCAGAAAGAACATTCTTTGTTGTACTTTTTTGATGACGTTTTTGATGTTAGGTGTCCATTTTAGGTCTCGTGATATGATAGAATCTAGAAATTTGAAGGTCCCTACTATTGATACTGTGTTTAGTATTGTAAGAGGTGGTAGTATGGGAGGTAGTATGGTCTTATTTCTATTCAGCCTCTGGGAACATCTTTGTGAGAACGAGGAGTAAAATAAGGATAAAATGATTCAAATACAGAATGTTTTTTTTTTAAATGTGTTTCTGCTGTAGGAAAATCTACTTTGAAAATGTAAAAATTCAGTAAAGATGCACTAGATTTGGCAGTTAAATCTTACAAGTAGTGGTAGCAGCATTGTTTGAGCATTATTTGAAGATTATTCTAATACCGTAGATTTTAATTATAATTTTTCTCCACAAAATTTTTTTTATAATGCAACAAAAGTTTAGTGTCAATGCAAGTTCCTCTCTTCTGTTTTACAGATCTGAATCAAGGACTCTTGTCATTGGCTGAGGAATTAGTAACAAAATCCAATATTGTACTAAAGACTATGATCCCTTTTTGGATTGCTGCAATAACTTCATTCCAGCAGGCAAGGTAACAACGTTAGTGTATTTTAATCTTTTTTAAGCAGTTGAAAAGTAGTTTAATGTAACTGGAATGCAGGGCATAATTTATTAGAGGTCATTTACCTATTGCCCATAAGTTGTCATTCTTTGCAATCTTTGGCATAAGATTCCATAGGATCTAGGACAACTCATCCTGACCAATTCGCCCCAGCCAACTTGATGCAGGACAATTTTCCGCAGTCAATTCAACACGGGATAACTACCTATTTAATACAACAGGAGGAAGATTTTATTCTCCATCCATGCACCTTTTGCTCAATATCAGCAATATCAGCATTCATCCCCCTAAGAATTGAAAAAACTATGAGGTGTATTTGAGTCAACAAGTAACAAAGGCAACTGTAATCAAGCAAGAGGATCAGTAATGTCAAGAGAACACTTTCCTGAACATGTGCTACATCGAAACAATAGAAATGTTCAGTTTTCTAATCTTGCTTATGAAAGTGGGAGGAATTTCTCTGTCCATCTACAAAGCAAGTTCTGGTCACAACAAAGTAATGCATCACCAGGAACTAGTCCAATATGTGTTGCAGTGTACATTTTGTATGTATGCATGTATGTATTGTTCCTTGGAATGAAAGCCAGCAGACTTCAAGATGCTTATCAAATTAAGGAAAGGAAAAGTGATTGGAAATTAAGAGAGTAGTGATTATCAAGTCGTGACAGGGCCTCCTTGAATTAGTGTCTGGTTGGGATAGGCAAGTTGATTTCTCAACTTGAACCTCATGCATGGAACCCAATTAAGTTGGCAGGCGAGTTTCATTCCAGGACTGGTTATTGAACATACATTATAATTGTACATAAAAATGCATTTATTAGGAAAAGTGGATAGGGTGTTTCTAACCTACTATTATATCCCTTTCTTCTAAACCACCTTCAGATCACAAATGGTTCTGCTGTAATACATCCAATTTGATACTTGCCACTACTATCTGCATTTGATCAACAGCAGCTTGGAAATATTTAATTTCCAATATTAATAAATATTCAATATTTGTTGAATGTTTTTCCTCCCCAATATTCCATTAGGCCATATTTTCCTTTTTTCTCTCTTTCCTTGTTTTGAGTGTTCATTGGCAATCCATCCTCGTTAAGTTCAGCCCATTTATCTTTGTAATGTGTATATCCCAATCACAAAGAAAGGGTTTGTATCAATATAATAAAAATGTTCCATGGAACATCAAAAGAAAGGCATAATCATGGCTAGCACTGTTAATTAGGCAAAAAAAGAAGTGGCAGTGTCTTCTTTTCTATAGAATATCTGCCCTGTCCATTCATTGCTGTTATTTTCAAAAAGAAAACCAAATTAAGGGAGCTGTATAATGACCCCCAGGCCAAATAAAATTAATTTTCAGATAATTTGACTGTTTGTTTATATTTTGATCTATATAAAAACCACCTTCTGCTTTTTTTGCAGCCTGAATGGTCTGTGATTAGTGTATGTTGGAGATTTGTAGTTATTTTCAGAAGAGATGCCTGCTGGAGCTTTTACTCAGAGTTGCACATCCATTATATCGTTGTCCCAGGGCGAGTCGGCTGCAGCGAGTCGGCTGGGGCTTGTCCCATAGCAAATTGTCTTGAGGCTGCAGTAAGTTGTCCTGCATCAAACTGGCCACATTGTGTTGACCAGGTGGAGACCCATTATACCCTTGTTCTGGGTTGAGTCAGCTGTGGCAAGTTGGCTGGGGCTTATCCCATGTCAAGTTGGCTATGGCGAGTCGGCTGGAACAAGACCCATTATTCCATTTTCCCGGGACAAATCAGCAATGGCAAGTGGGTCAGGGTTTTCTCACAGTGAGGTGCCCCTCAGCAAATCAGCCATGGCAATTTAGCCATGGCCAGTTGGCTACAGCAAGTTGTCCCATTCTGCATTCCATAAGCTACTGTTGTTTGGTAGAATCTAAGGACTACCCCATTCCCTGACCAATTAATAGTATGTTCCAAGCATAGTAAGATTCCCTATTATCACAGGTTATGGCATCTGAATAGTTTTTTAAAAAATCTGTATAAAGTAAGAACAACATGTGCTGCTCAGTCTCACAATATTTCTTTCAGGTATGCAGATTGTGTCATTTTGCTACTTCCTCAGCTGGAAGGTGGGCTTAGAGTACTCTTCACAGCAGTTAATAAATGTCCAAGCAGACTAATGACAGCTGAGGTAAACTTTTTTATCTATTGTTATCCATGTGTTTTTTTAAACAAACATTGGAATTTGTTGAAAATTATACACACTATATTTCAGATTAGTCTTTATATATGAATGCTTTTAGGTTGATACCATTGTTTAAATTGCTTAAGTTATTTATAGGTCTTTGCTGTATAATCCCCTTTGACAAAGGAATTTATGTAACACATTGCATTTTTACCCAGTAAAAATATGCCTACTGGCATTTGAGACATTTTCTCTCATCAGTCTGTACATGAATGTAATTTGAATCTGTTCAATTATTGTTTCTCTTAACTGCTCAGTGAAGTGTAAAATGTGGCTCATTGCTAAGGCCCATTTTAATGTTAGAATTGCATGTTTTCCCCCTTTTTGCACACTCCTTTCTGAGCTCACTAATTCTAGTACAGTGCCTCACAATGTGTAAAAGAAATAACTTTGAATTACTCTTCATTTACAAACAAATATCTTAAACCATAATTTACAGTACATTATTATACCTTTATAGATTTTAGTCCTTTGCATTGTCTTAGAGAGAAAGGAGAAGTTAGCAACCACTTTCAATATTATGCAGATTGCATTGTTCCCAGAAAAAAACTTATTTGTTACTGATACAGTATTTCTATGCAGCTTGGCTCTTACATTATTGTTGTTGTTGCTGTTGTTGTTATTATTATTATTATTATTATTATATTAGATGTTTATCCCACCTTTATTACTTTTACAAGTAGCACAAGTGAACAAAACTGTTTTTATTACTTAATGTCAGAAAGCTATATAGAAATGCATGACCACATTCTAGCCTCTGTACAAATATTTCCAATTATATATAAAGTAGATTTTATTTTGGAAATGAAATGTTAGAAATAGTAATATTTTTCTTTCATTATATTCTAGTCATCTTCTCTGTATACAACTTTTGATGAAGTAAGTTCTTTATAAGATTCTTTGAATTATTTGATAAAGTGCTAGTCAGTTATTCTTTTAAACTTGGCATGCTAAAATTAGCTAAAATTACAATATGGGATGTTCAGTGAAGGCTTTTTAAAAAAATATATTCTAAGGATTATTAAGCTTTATATTATTACAACAGCCTGTGTTTCTTATGAGAAGAAAAGTAGAAAGCATTCCATAAATGGGGAGACAAAACATACAATTACAACGTGTCCTTCTTTGATAGGCCCAAATTAGTTCCTAATCCGGTTTAATATCCAAGATTGGGTACTGAATGTTTATGGTGTAGAATGCAGTATGTTACTCCTTGTTCATCTTAACTTGGAAGGGAATGCAGTGCTTGCCAGAGAAGTATATTTTTGTGGTCCCATATAAAGGATGTACTAGACTACTGTTTTCTTTAAAGACTATTAATTTGACCAATTTCAATATATTTTATATATTTATTAAATTTATGTGCTGCCCATCCCACATTATTTCCAAATCTGTTCAACCTCTTCAGTGTAATCTACGTTCTGTACTCAGAAACTTATTATCTTATTTAACCAACATGCTGTGACCTACATTCCACCAATAAAGAGATGCATGCCATGTATTGTTCCATATGTTGCAATATGCATCTTGAAATATTATAAACCATATTGTTCTGAGCAGAAGCAAACTGTAAAGTGAAATATCAACATCTACATTGTTCCCTGACCATTTTGTAAGGATGAGACCAGGATATACTATTGTTGCATTGTCAAGTCCTAGAAGAATCTAATATTTGCAAGAAAGATATAGCAAAAATATGAGCAAATGTTGCAATGGCCAGAACATAGTCAATAATTCTGTCTGATTTTCCTTAAATAAGTTTGCAGAGTTCCATTGCAAGCCTCTGCTCTTATTAAATCAAAACCTGTTTCATTAATTTTTAAGTGTATTTCACATCCCTTATTTTTTCTATATAGATACTAGCAAAACAGTTGAATAATGAAGAAATGAATCAGCTCCCCATAGTCCTTGGTGAATCAGCAATGGTAATGTAATTAACTTAACTTTTGGGGTTTTTGTGTTTCAGCTGGGAATGCTGAATGCTTCTAGGTTCATAAATTCATGCTCTATACATGTTTCTGACAATAAGCCTAGTTGGATTTATAGATCTAAAAAGTCATTAATATAATTTCAGTGTATAATGCAGTGTTATCTTTAGTCAGTCTTACTTGGAAGACAGGAAACTACATAGAATATAGGAATCTATATTCATATGCAGCATTCAGGCTTTTAAGATTGGGGGGGAAATTACATATTACCTTATTAGGCCAGCATTTTTTTTTAAAAAGAGTCCAGTTATGGACATGTGAGAATGTTACACATATACAGAATTTGGCATTCAGTTTTCATTATCAAAGAAGAAAAATGATTTAAGTGGCTTCTTTCCAGCTGTTGCAAAAAATGACAACTAAGGGTTGCTATTTTGGGTTGGGTTCTGACTTCCCCCAAAGTTTTCTTTGATGCATGATTGTAAACAACCGGAATATTTGCAGTAGATCAAGTGATAAGAAGAAGGAAAAAAATCATCTTATTGGCACATTTGGCAGGAATTTCTTTGGGATTTTTTGAACCACCAAGAAGGCCCACGTGTAAGAGACCATCTGAGCCATGGAGAAATCAACTTAAATCGCTTCCCAAGAGAAATAGCAAATTCCATGCTTTCATTTTCTATTACACTCCTCTGCAGATTTTCACAGGATGACTTGACTTCCATTAAGGTAAGGAACATGCCAACTTACTTTAAATTTTAGAAACAGAGGTAGTCCTTGACTTACAACCATTCATTTAGTGACTGTTTGAAGTTATAATGGCACTGAAAATAGTGACTTATGACAATTTTTCACACTTTATGACAATTGCAGCATCCCTATGCTTAAGTGATGTACATTGGGATTCACTTTAACATTTGGCAAGAAAAGTCGTAAAATGGGACAAAACTCAATGCATTTCTCACTGAACAACATAAATCTTGGGCTCAGTTGTAGTCGTAAGTTGAGGACTACCTGTACATTAAAATCATGCTGTTGTAGCTTTCAAATCCAAATGTTTTTGTATTTAGAGTACATTGTCTCCCTGTTCCTTATAGCATAGCACTGTAAATCTCTCCTTATGGAGACAGAGCAACCAAGTGGCCTACCTGTTAGTCCTACTTTTTAGGTCACAGTATCACAAAGGAGTATGAAATGGTTGCTTATTTGTCACGTTCCCTGAAAAACTATTTCTGAAGGGGAAATTTGTATCCTGAATATCGTTTAATGTAACATAGAGGAATAAAGCCAGAAGGAAATTCAGTGATTTGTCTTTTTATATGGATTTTAAAAGAGGGAGGCAGTGAGATTACCTTTATTTCCCTTCCTAGTTTTCTATTATCTTTATTAGCTTGCTTATTTATTTATTTATTTATTTATTTATTCAGAGATATTCTCAGATCAGGTATGCGTGTGTATGTAATACTTAATATTCATCACACTATTCCCTTTCAAGGTTATCAGTGTTATGCAAAGTGAGAAAAGGAGTATGAAATAATAAGCCAAGAAACTAAGGAATAAATTTTATCCTAGGCATAAGAAAAAGAAAAGGAAAGATTTTATATGCATATACCACTCTGCTGTTGCATTTTTTTTTTATTCATATTTATATCCCGCCCTTCTCCGGAGACTCAGGGCGGCTTACAGTTTTTGGGATACAACCCAATGCGCTCAGCAATAGCCTTCATTCCATTGTATATGCCTGCTTATTACTAAGCGGCATTTTTACAAAGTCAGCTTATTGCCCCCCAACAATCTTGGGTCCTCAATTTACCTGCCCCGAGAGGATGGAAGGCTGAGTCAACCTTGAGCCTGGTGGGATTCGAGCCTGCAATAATAACAGGCAGCTGGAGCTAAGTGCTAGGCTATTAACAGCCTGCACCACCAAGGCCCTTTGAGGATGAGCAATGACATGTAGTTCAGAAAAAGAGTAGAAAGTAGTAATCAAAAGAAATTTAAGGCAAAAAAAATAAGAAAAGTAAACATAGCTAGTTTAACTGTTAACTATTCACTATATAAATACCTTTCTATCCTTGCAAATCATAATAGGATGCCTTTTATTCTTTAAAATTCTCATCTCTATCTTTTCAAGGATTGTTTCAACAAACAATTGCACAAATTGGGAGGGAGGGTATTTTGATACTTTTATTTTGTAATAAACCAGTAAAATGGTTTCAGTGCATTGCCCTTAATTTTAGCAGGAATTTGTTTGTGAAAATGCTTGAAATGAGATTGAAATCTCTTTGTATTTTATCACTTACTTTAACATGTCTTTAAACCAGGAACACGAATCCTTAAAACTGTTAATGACCTGCGCAAATAATTACTGTACCAAGTTTCATCCAATAACTCAGCTTAAGAAACAGGTATGTAGTAGTCTTTTTTTCGATTGTTGCTGTTGTGTATTGAATTTATACCAGCAGCTTTACATTGAACAAAATAATAAAATGTTATAAATTGAATTCAATGTAATATTCAATTAAAATAAATTGAATATTATTAAATTGAACAGCCATATTAATTAATAATCAACATGTTAAATCATGTTGATGAAAGTGTGAGATTTGCACATATAAAACAACCCAGCATGAATGGTCCTTAGTGTTCTCTGACCTTGGTTGTTTTCTTGCAGACCTTTCATTATCCAAACTAGGCTAACATCATCAGTACCAGTCGAGCTTGTTAAGTGAATGTTTGACAGCAAGCACCTGAGGTTTTACTGAAATTATAGACAGCCACAGAAATTTAATCAGGTGTAGATCTATATTGCTTGTGAGTTCCATTTCAGAAGATGTGTTGATCTGTAGTCAAACAACATTCTTAGTAAGAGAAGGCAGAATTAGAACAAGCAATTGCAATAGCTTTTAACTTATTCTAAAGATGGCTTTAATTACATCTTTGCTGATTTCGAGGCCCTGCAACACAACATGTTTGAGACACTGGGAATTTCTTGAATCATTAGTTTAATGAAAGTAAGATAATTAGGTTGTTCTGTAATTTTTGGTTTTCTTTTTCTAGATACTGAACTGCATAAAAAGTATCACCTCTTGGCCAGATTTTCCTATGGGGCTTAAAGAGCAAGAAATTTCAGGGTAATACCTTTTTCCTCCTTCCCTTCTTGGAGTTGTAACCATGGGATTGAAATAAAGAGTTGATGAATTTATTTTTTTTATAATTGCATTGATGATCATAACCAGTCACAATGGACTCAACAGCCTCAAAACAGGTCTTTATGGCCTGTAAAAACACTTCCACATGTTGTAAGATGGTGCCAGCCTCTCCCAACTCCCCATGACATGACCACATGTAGGGTTCTTAGCAACCTGTTCATATTTATGACTGTTTGCCAAGTGCCCTACAGTAATGTGATCACCATTTGCAATCTCCTGAGCCTTCTTCCCCAGAAAATCAATGGGAAAGCCAGCAGGGAAGATTGCAGATAGAGCATTAGATTTGAGCTCCATTCCCCTAGCATACCGTATCAGCGTTTCTGCCCTTCCAGACAGGACAATCTAATGAACACCAGTGTTCTGAGCCTTTCAGAACAATGGCATTTGCTAGCATTATTATCGGATTTGAGATTTGTTCTTCCAGCATGTTGAAGGATTTCTGCTCTGGAGGGGAAATCACTTGACCTGCTGGAAGAATGGACTTCAAATCAGATAAAAATGCTAACAAATGCAATCATTCTCATGATTGTTCTCCTGGCGGGCGAGAATTCAAGTTTGCTTTATACCCTTACAGGTAGATATGAAACACTATTTGGCAATAAATATTATTCTCAATGCTACAAGTGTCTCCAATTTGGACTACAGTCATTCTCTAGAGACTGAGTTGAAGGCTATTTTCAAATCAATAAATACCACCCTGGGAGAAATACATGTGTCTCAGTTAGATGCCAAGCACAATGAAGATACAGAGAAAGAGAGGACTAAAGGAATCCTTTTATTTTGTAAGGGATACATACTAACGGTCAGACAAATTATCTGGAAATAACTTTTTTTAAGGGAACAATTCTTCTACTTCTTGTAGGTCAGGAGTGAACAGTCTGAGTTGTGTATAAGACACTGAAACCCTTGGCTGCATTCCACGGAGAACATGAAAGAAAACATCAAACTGTAGATTTTAACTGTAGATCAAAGATAGATAAATAAGATTAAATGCAAATTTGGAGAGGAATTATATTAATCTTTTTTTTCCCAATATAAATCAAAACTTAAATCTAATTTAGATTTTGTTCAGATTCATTCACTATTTCATGGACCCAGCCAATTCAAAGAGCAATATTTCTGCTCAGTTTTCTATATATAAAATGGGGATTGTTGGAATGTAAAGTGTTTATTGTAGTAATTTGTGTCTTAAAGAAAACTAAGTCTTGGGAGAGTTTCTATTGTAACAACTTATTTTTATTTTTAGGTCAGGAAAAGATACTGCCCCCTGTATTCTTGTGATCAATGATATTTTGCCTCAACTGCAGCCCTATTTGACTATGAATGTTACACTATTAGGTGATTCTGTAAACAATCTGCTAACAGAGAAGTAAGTTTTGTAAGATATTCCAGGCTTTTTTTCAAATATGAGAACACATTTTATTCTATTAGTGCTTTATCATCCTTTGCAGCAGGGGTCTTCAAACTTGACAGCTTTAAGACTTGTGGACTTCAACTCCCAGAATTCCTCCTCCAGTCATGTTAGCTCAGGAATTCTGGGAGTTGAAACCCACAAGTCTTAAACTTGCCAAGTTTGAAGAACCTTGCTTTGGAATTTTGTTCATGTTAAAAATCATAATACAACATTCATTTGCTTGGACCATATCCAAGCAAATAGCGTTTTAGTTTTGCATGATAGATCATTCCAACCATTTTGGTTTTAAATCATGATGTAAACCTTTGCATTACATTGTGGAAACTGAGTCGGTTCTGGCTTATTCAATAAACCTTGGATAAATAAATATGATATATGAATGCAGCCATTATGTTGTTTAGCATGCATATATAAAGTGCCTGGAGGTGTCTGGAGATTCTCAGGCATCCAGGTCATGGTTATCTCAAAAGTGCTTTTTCAAGAGGCAACTGGACTTTCTGTTTTTTCCTTTGAAGATGTTTCACTTCTCATCCATTCTTCAGCTCTGTGCCTAGAGTTGGCTTGTCTCTATTACCTGTAATTGAATTAATGCAGTTTGGATTTGAATGACATTAGAAGCTGCATTTAACAAAAATGGAAACATACTTCCAAATTCCTTATAGTTACACTAGAGATGTACTGAAAAATATTTATTTAATATGGAAGTAGCCATAACTTTGTGTACATTCATAGAAAACAGCTGATATTTGCCATAAGTAATAACTAATTTTAGTACAACTTTTTGTTCTGTTCAGGTTGTTGATTGAGCTTTGTAGCAAGCACATTCATACCCTTTTCTCTCCACGAACTATCCTGGAAACCATTGTGGTACTTCGCCAGATAACCACCCATTGCCATCATGTGTCACATCAAGTCATTTCAGTTTGTGAAACCAGATATGAACAGTGGATAAACAAGTCACTGAGATCGCGCCAACGACTTAACTTTCTGCGCATGAGAAGAAGGTGGGAAGTATCTTACTTTAAGGAGGAGAATTTTAATGGAAGTTGGTTTTAAAATAAACTATCTAAGAAAGGAATTTCTGTACTGTACAGAAGTGCAAATTTATAATACTGATCTGATCCTTCCAAAGTTAATACCTTTAGTTGTCATGAAAGGTTCTCATTGAAATGAGTCCAATTTAGCAGTATGTTAATGCAGCTAGAATATCAGCATAGAGCTAGGGAAATCTGGGTTCACTCAGCTGATGCTGACTAGTCTTCAGCTAGTAAACAAATTTCAATCTGATTTTCTTAGGAGTAATGCCTTAAATTCTTAGGAGGAAAAATGGGATATAGATTTAATAAATGGTGAAGTTTGTGGTAATTTGGAGTAGAATGTGAGCTTAATAAGAGAAGCTAATTAAAATATTTTAAAAAAATAAGGGCGTATTCCAGCTAATTGCTATTCATTTAGCTTCTCCCTCTTTTTATACTATATGTTTTACAGATGCCCTTCTTCACTTTATTATTTAGGGTCTGTGTAATATTATTTTGGGTCTGTGTAATATTATTTTAGTGTATGTTTTTAGATGTATATTTAATTACTTGTTTTTTTTCCTTCCAGTATCAAATTTCTGTCTCCAGTTTTGCAACTAATTTTAATCTTGATTACACTGGAGCTAGTGAACATTCACATGATTTGCAGAAAAAATACTTTTGAATATCAACAGTACTTAAAGTGAGTATATTTTTTTGGCAGAATGTTCTAGCGTTAGATTTTTTTTTCATCAATAAACATCTAACTGATAATTCCCAGTAATTTACAATTAATTGCATTCTTATATCATTATATTTGAAAAGAATTCTGTCTCTGAAGATGCACATTAAGGATATCATTGCATTTGAAATATATTTCTCATTTGTTGTTCTTGCTGCTGCTTTTTATTTAAAAAATAAATTCTGCTTGGACTGAATTGGATTTAGAACCATGGTATATATAAAACATGGTATTTTCAAAGTTATAAAATGGTACAGATTTAATGCTGTCACAGTTTTTTCTGTAGTATTTGAACTTGGCACTCATTATTTCAAACTGCAGTCCTACACATATTTTAATCAGCAGGGGAAGATACAGTGAGAAACTGCAAACTGACTATTTGAAAGGGAGGTGGGCAAGTTGCTAGCTGATCGCATTTTCCATTTGCAGACTAAGAAGGCAGTGGTAGTTCTTTTAGCTAAACGTAAGTGGACGTCAATTCCCAGCATACTTAACATTGACCATACTGAATGGCAAATTCTGGGAGTTGAAGACTACATATATACAAAGGTTGCCCTGGTTGAGAAACATCCAGTATTTGCTCCTTTTTGGGATTGGATGACAGAAAGAAGAGGGAGCGTTCATCCATGGAACTGCAGACTTAGACTAGACAGCAGGGAAGTGGGGCAGACTGTTAATGCTATGTAGGAATTCATTCCTGCCAACCAGATATGCCATCTGTTACGTGTAGGCTACTGAATTAGGGTGCCTGGGACAATGTAAGAATATTGCTAATGTACTGTGTACCCCCTAACCCAATATTTTGCCTACTTGAAGTAATAGAGTTGATCTAAGACATGATGTTGGTGGAGCATCATAGGGTTTTTGTCCCACAGGATTTCATTATTCATGTAAAGTTCTCAGTTAGGGGTAACTAAGGATTTCACATTCTGTGTAATGATCAAGGTCCTATTATAATTAATCATCTGGTCTCATGTTTGCAGGTTGCTTATTTTTCTGATCTGTGGTGTTCCATAGGATTCTGTCTTATGCAACCATGTACTTCAACAACTACATGTAGCTTCTATGGGAAGTTTGGGACCATTACTTTGCTAATAATACCGAGGAAAAAGTATTGTCTTGAGTAGCTCCCAAGATGTGGAGTTGCACTGGACTTCTCTTTTTCACTGTTTATAAAATCTACTTAGATGTATTTCCTTTGTGGTGTATTTAACTATTAACTAATGTACAGTAATTTAATTTGTTTTGAGCTTAAATTGTGTTTTAATGTACAGTAATATAATTTGTTTTTAGCTTTAATTGTGTTTTAATTTTGTAAGTAGTACTCATTTGAATAGAAAGCTGGTCCAAATACATAAAATCAAATGATGATTCATTATAATGAGTTGAGGTAACTTCTAATTTAATATCCAACATAATTGTATTGGGTGTGTTTATTATTCAATCAGCAAAAGCAAAAATGAGTTAAAAGCTTGCCAGATTTATTGTGGCATAAATGATTTAAGATGGTAGGGCATTTTCAAATGATTTACAAATGACTTATAATTTTAAGCAAATGTATTGACATAATTTCATTTTGTTTTTCCTCCTAGGTTTCTCAAACTGATTTTGCAGTATATTGAGAACTTGGTGACTTACACAAGTCCAGAAAAAAATAAATGGGATGAAACCATAGTGCTTACACACAAATCATTGATAAAAATCAGAACCTTTCTAGGAAGTGAACTGACGCTTGTAAAGTTAGCTGAAACAAAGAATACAGTTAGTCCTCATCAGAATTCTATAGGCGTAACTTAAACAGGCAGTTATCCTTTCTCCCCAGTTTATTGTAAATCAACATTTGCAAAAACTATGTACATATGTTCTCCAATGCAGTGGTGTGTGGATGCAAGTATGAAAGAATTTTCTTTGCAAAAAAATAAAATTTGTGGAAAAGCAACTTTTTTCTCGTAGTATGTGGGTGGATGTTTGTATCAGTCAATGGATTAATGGATGGATTGATGGATAAATGGATAGGATTGACCACAATATTGATTGACGCAATATTGTTGCTGCTATAAATATAATTTTTTTTACTAAAGTATATTAGATATATTACCATAAATATGTTTTAGTAATATACAAATATATATATTGTATATATTTACAAATGTGATTTGTAAATTGTTTTTTTAAAATTTCTCTGAATAAGGTGAATAAACTGGGAGACATGAGTTACCATTATAGTTTGAAAATGTTATTGCCTATTTCTCAGAACTCATTCTGAATTCAGATTAATATTTAATTATCATTGTGATAGTTTGACTAGTCAGAATTGTACTATGCATATGCATAGTACATAGTACATCTCACAATTTTTTTACACCAGTCTTTGGAATTCTTTTTCTGACTGGTGCCTCTTGCACAGCGTTCCTGTATGACTGCATCGCTTAGCGATGGAAATTCTGGTCTCAATTGCCCTTGTAAGTTGAGGACTAGCTGTACTGCTTTAAAAACAAAAAAGCCTGCGGTAATATGTCAGTTAACTTCTTACCAGGAAACTAAACACAAGGTGGCAGTGTAGGACAACATATACTCCCCTTTTACAACCTGAAGAATAACATACTAAACAGAAAATAAAAGCACAAGAGTACGAAGTTAGAAACCACATTACCTCCATTTTACCCAGGAAAAGTGTAGCTTTCTAAATAAGGGAAAATTAAAAGCACAAGACTAAACATTCTCCTGTCAAATGCATTCTTCCTAGTCTTAAATATGCTGGGAATCCATCATTCAAATAATGCACTCTTTCTCTGTCAAAACAAAATCATTGTACTATATAGAAAGTTAGACTCAGCTTACATGGCATTTTCCAAGTTGATGATCCTTTCATCTAATTATTGTGGAACTATATCTATTTTATATAAGTATACTCACCAGGATGTTATAATGTAGATTTCTCACCTGCTTGAAAGCCACTAACATAAAATTGAAACTAAAGATGAACTAATGAACTACAGTAGTAGTCACAAACAGTTCTGTGACCCTTCAAAGTTATGATACTTAATGAGTGGTACTTACGATGATCCTCAAAGTTTTGGCCATTGCAACATCTCCATAGTCACATGATTGCAATTCAGATGCTTGGCAACTGGCTCACACTTACAAAGTTGCAGCATCTTGCATAGTGATGGCCATCTGCAACCTTCCCTGCCAGCTTCCCATAGGCAGAATCCATAGGGAAGCTGGCAGGGGCAATTGCAAGTCACTCCCATCACTCTTTCTCCCAAGGAATTGTGCTTTAGGATATGATATCCCAGGACTCCCATACTTCAAAACACTCACCCACAATCTCTAGCATGTGTGTACTTGCAACACCCCCTTGCTTGCCCACACTCTAGATGCATCCTCCTGCAGCAGTCTCCTGGCCTCCTTGCTCCTTACTTGAGGCTCCCATTTCATCCTGCTTAATGACTTGCATGGTCCTGGGGTTAATACAGCTGCCATGATTGCCAATATTAAGCAATATGGTTACGTGACATTACACTCCATGACTGCATCACTTAGCAATAAAAGCTCCATTCCCAATTACTATAATAACCCAAGGACTATCTGTATGAGATTGAAAGATAGTATCAGGTTGTTGCTTTTATCAGACCTGATCACTACAGCTATGACCCATCAAATAGTTATTTAATTGGAACCAGTGTTATTAGAATACTTCTATTTTAACCATTTTCTCCTTTGCCATGGGGAGGATTTAAAAGAAGATGCCACATTTTTAAACGTATGGATGATCTTGAGAGGATTGCAAGTAAATGAGGGAGAACATTTGATATCCTTGGAAAAGCTGGATCATACTATAGCATTGGGCAATGTTGGGTGTGCCCACAACAAATGGCATGAAGGTGCTACAGAACAGATAAAGAAATACCGTAGACTTGATCTTTTTTGAAAAAATGAATCATTTATTTTATTTATTTATTTTGTCAAGCAATTATAAGATAACAGGTATAAGTATAAACATAGTTATGAATACATGAAATGGATACTTATAAGAAAAATAAAAAGAAACAATAGGACAGGGACGGTAGGCACGTTGGTGCGCCTATGCACGCCCCTTACATGATAAACATTGCTCTGGGGAGGCACCAAAGGAACAATGACAGATATAATAGCCATTAAATTGATGGCATGTCTAGCATCCCTAGAGTTTTATGCTATAAAAATAGGGTATCTTTCAAGTGATGAATAATGGCTTGTGGGTTGGAGAATAAATATTGCACAGTGTGCAGATGTGGCTCTGAATTGTGTTTCTAGACCTAGGATTTCATGAAGAGCCTTCTACATTTGAGGTTAATTTCCATTCAACCAAATAGTCATTTTTGGATAAGAGGATTCCTAGCTTAGGAGAATTCAAACACCAATCTTTGTATTTTTATCCAGGGAGGGGATCCAACCGGTATACCTACCGGTTCTGTTGTTCTGCATTGCGCGCTCATGCGCGAGTCACGCAAGTCGCACGAGTCGCATGAGTGCAATTTACAACCTGCTGAGCTGCCTGGACAGCTGAGCAGCGCTGCGTGCAGGTGCGCAGTGGTTGGAAAAGCCATTTTTTCCTGCTTTTTCAACTGCAGCTGTGCCGCGCAAAATAGCTGCGGTTGAAAAAGCAGGAAATAAAGGAGAGGTAAGAGCCCGGACAGGTGGGTGGGCCAAAACAGCAGCAGACAAAGAACTGGTTCTGTGTCTGCTGCTCTTCAGAGCTACCAATTCTGTAGAGGCGGACAGAACCGGTAGAACCCCACCCCTGTTTTTATCTGATGATTTGGCTCATTTGGCCTCCATTTTTCTAGCTTTGTTAGGTGAATGGGAGATCGATCCCAAAATAACTCTTTAAAAGACTATTTCTCAATCAGAATTCATCCCCATCCTGCCTTCCAAGAACTCTTTCATATTTGGTATTTGAGATGGGTAGCTGGATAATAGATGATTACAGTAAAAAAAATCAATATAATATACTGTTTTGTACTCTTTTTAAAATTTGGAGCTGAGACAGGTCTAAACCTTACACTAAATGTTACAGACAATACCTGACTTTATTATTTCCTTCAATGCACTTAACAAAGTATCTGTTAACAATTGGGTGCCTGCATCTAGGAACTATGCATTGCAGAGATTTTTCTGGTACCTTTTCCCAATCTGGGTTCCCTCAGAGAATTTTATCTCTTGATTTATCATCATTTTTATCATGCTGGTAGAATCTGAAGTGAACTGGTGTTCAAAAATCTGGGTAATGTATCATCTCGATATATATTATACGGCAGAAATAAAATGGATATATTAAAAAAAAGAGTTGTAGCTTTAGTGAGATTCACACTCCACCATTCTGTTGTTTCAATACTCATTTTCTTCCTTCTCCCATAAATATGTTGCTAACTGGTATAAACAGCCATCAGAGAGATTTATCGATTTCCCTATTTAATCTTTATGTGGAAGAGTTTGCTTCTTTGCACCCCATCCTCAGTAGCATGCACCCTGTCCTATGCTGACATAATGCCATATATCCCAATTTCTTCACTGGAATGTTTAAACAAGGAACAACAATATACTTTCTAATGCCATGGCTTCAGTGTTACAAAGGCCAGCAGGTGTGTTTGCTTGGAAAGATAACCTGTTTCCACATCTGCTGATAAGACTAAATAATCTAATTCTTGTGATTTAGTTAATATTTCCTTCTTCAGCCTGCTGTGTACACAGAGGCGTACTGGATAAACTGTCTACAACAGTAGGAACAGTGCCTGGCACTGTTTTGTCTGATATTATCGTCCTCTCACCTGGTGCCTTTAATTAAACATCTCTTTAATCATTGCACAAAAATTAACAATTTCTTTTAGTCCTATCTTTAAGACAAGTCATAACCAAGTCATGAAGTCATATAACGAAAAATAACTATGGTGGACCCAAAAACACATGCTCTCGTACTCTTCTCTTTTTAAAATCCATTGAAAGTATAGGAAATGATGTGCAGCTTTTGAATGGGTCAAACATACACATCTGGCAAGAGCAAAAAATGTAGGATCAAAAGAGTTCCAGAGAAGACTGAAAACATTTCAGTTGAGGTATTTCTGGTCATATCAAGGACTACCGAGTTGAAGAACAAGCACCCCAGAAATCTTCACAAAAGTCCTAGATACAAACTTGGATTTTTTTTCCTGTCTTTCTTCTTTCATATATCTCATCTCAACCTCTATAACCTCTGCAACCAACATTAATGGCTTCTCTGTTTGGATCATCTCTTTACTGACTCCTTAGTCACTTTTATGGCAACACACAATTCCTTATTTTACCTTGGTTTACTCTAAGTTTCAAGTATTGTTTTTCTTGTGATCTGTTTTTCCAAAGCCATCTATTAATGTCAGATGAATAGAGGAATTGATTTAGTTTTTCTAAAAAAATATGTTTAAAAAGCAATCTAATAGGCTAGCAGAAGGAAGAATCACAAACTGAAACATAATATATAATTTAAATTATTGATCCATCCAAAGGTTGAGCATCAGTGTTTCTCAAACTCAGCAACTTTAGAGGTATTCAACTCCTAGAAATCCTCAGCCAGAATAGACTAACTCAGTAAAACCAGTAAAATGTTGAAATGAGGGAGGGAAAAAATGGAAAACTGTCAAAACTAATGCAGACATAAGGAACTCTATAAAACGAACAACCAAAAAAGTTCCTTCCATGTAGCTCAGGAGTGTCGAACCCATGTTGTCACGGTGGTGTCACATGATTTATCACTAAACCGTGTGTGGGCGTGGCTAGTGCATGACACATCTAGCCCGCGGGCAGGGACTTTGAGATCCCTGATGTAGATGCTACTCTGAGTATAGAGAGTGGGGGAATGTAAAGAAAAGCTGATTAGCTCATTAGTTGCATTATTCCAGGTGTGGTCTTACTAGAGCAATACTAATATTTCATGTGATTTTGTATAGAATCAAAATCATGTGAAATGTTAGTACCATTTTATAAAGCCCTAGTAAGACCACATCTGGAATACTGCAATTTTGGACACCACACTACAAAAAAATATGTTGAGACTTTGGAAAAGGTTCAGAGAAGAGCAACTAAGATCATCAAAGGCCTGAAGACTAAAACACAGGAACAAAAATTGCAGGACTTGGGTTTGGCTAATCTAAGAAAAGAAGAATTAGGAGTGACATGATAGCAGTATTCCAATATTTGAAGGGCTGCCACAAAGAAGAGGAGGTCAAATTATTCTAGCACCAGAAGGCAGAACAAGAAACAATGGTTGGAAACTAATCAAAGAGAGAAGCAATCTGGAATTAAGGAGAAACTTCCTAACAGTGGGGACAATTAACCAGGGTAACAGCTTGCTTTCAGAAATCGTGCTTCATCACTGGAGGTTTTTAAAAAGAGACTGGACAGCCACTTGTCTGAAATGGTATAGGGTCTCCGAGACCCAGGAGATGTAAGTAACTTTGGGTTACCAGTCCAATTTGAGAAACAGAAGCATTATATACAATACCTGAACTTTTAAAGCCAACTATAATTTAACCTGAAAATGTAGAAAACACTATGTTAAGGCAATCAAGGGCACGAGTCAATTTCAATTGGAGGAATGATTGTGGTTGGTATACCAGCTAGAACTGGTCCTTGTGCTATACCAGTTTTTCTCCTGTACTTCCCTTCAATGTTTATTTATGGTTCCTGCTCTTTTCTATACCTGTCATGTGCCAGTCTTCAACTCTGTAAGTCTTGGATTTTTGTTCCTTCTTATCTAGGACTTCTTAATGTTTATTTTGTCATTTTTGTGTTTGTTTGGGGGTTTATTTTGCAATCGGTACAATTGAATGTGGTTTCTGGTCCTTTTTGTTCTAATCCCCTGACTCACTGGAGCCATAAGAGAATTAGTTATCAATTAAGGAGCCCATACTTAAAGGTTAAGCCCAGGGGTGGGATTCAAATTTTTTAACAACCGGTTCTATGGGCATGGCTAAGTTGGTGGGTGTGGCTTGGTGGTCATGTTATTGGCTGGGTGTGGCCAACTCAATATCACTCACATCGAGGCACGCATCTCCTCACCTGGCCTCTCAAGACTGTGGGGATGCTGCAACAGTCGTTAAGTGTGAAAAATGGTCATAAGTCACTTTTTTCAGTGCCATTGTAACTTTGAATGGTCACTCCACACAAGCAAAGTACCAGCAAAGGAGGGGAAAAAAACTCCAGAGAAGTTCCAGAGACAGGAAGTCTAGTCCTGCCAAGAACGTAATAAGGGTTAATGGAGAGGCAGTTTCTGTAAGCAACACCAGAACGTTTCCTTCCTGCCTTCCTTACAGGATTAGGCCAGTAATTTCTTCTAACAACTGGTTCTCCAAACTACTTAAAATGTTAACAACCAGTTCTAGCGAATAGATGCGAACTGGTAGAATCCCACCCCTGGTTAAGCCAGGAATGAAGGTCATTCAAGGACACGGACACACACACAGGAAGATTTTATTTCTCAAGCAAGGTACAGGTCTGCAAATCTTGTGATTCTTCATTTGATAACAGATAGCAGATAATCAGAGTTGGAAGGGACCTTATAGGTCATCTAGTCCAACCACCCGCCCAAGCGGGAGACCCTACACCATTTCTGACAAATGGCAGTCCAATCTCTTCTTGAAAGTCTCAAGTGATGGCACTCCCACAACTTCCGAGAGCAAGCTGTTCCATTGGTTGATTGTTCTCACTGTCAGAAAGTTTCTCCTTATTTCCAGGTTAAATGACTCCTTGTTCAGTTTCCATCCATTATTCCTTGTCTGGCCTACAGGCGCTTTAGAAAATAGCTTGACCGCTTCCTCTCTGTGGCAACCCCTCAAATATTGGAAAACTGCTATCATGTCTCCCCTGGTCCTTCTCTTCATTAGACTAGCCATGCCCAGTTCCTATAACCGTTCTTCATATGTTTTAGTCTCCAGTCCCCTAAGATCTGGCAACTGGTCTAAGCAGATAGACACGAGACCAAGGAATTACACTGAGAAATTAGCACTGCGTGGGATATCCTCCCCACATCCCTGGATTACAGTTCAGTGCTATTCAAGCAATGTCATTGTTAGATATTTTGAGATGTGCCATATTAGATACCTTCTGCACCACAGTAGAATTTCTGCCCATCCCTTTTCTCTAGAGATCACAGTTTAAAATTGCACCCAAAACATTACACAATATGCAATAATCAGTGGTCAACCTTGCCTCCAAACCTGGAAGGTTTGAGACTGAAATAACAAAAACACAAGATTTAGTAATCCTGCAAGATTTCAGTCATTTAATCTTTTAAAAATGTATTTAATTTGGGAATCCACTGATGCTATAGGAGGCAAAATTGTGTGTGCTACGGTACTATACTGTCCACCCCAATTTGCATGTTGATCCTCAAAAGATTTAGATAATGCAGTAGTCCTCATGAAGGAGAACGGGAAGCCATTGATTTCTGATTATCCATTTTCATCCATTCTAGTGAAGATACGTTTCACCATCTGTTGGCAGAAAGGCAAAATAACTAGAAATCCCACACATAAGTACTTTTTTTAAAAAAAATGCAAGTGATTACTTTTTATATTTTTGTAAACACAGCCCACATTTTCAAAAATCTTAAAATTTAGATTTTTTTAGAATTACTACACTAATATAAGTGTTGATGAGGAATATACCTTAATTAAACCTACGTGTAGTAAACCATTTATGGGGGTAAGTGAGCCAGTTTCAAATCTACTGTACATCATCATCCATTAGTAAGTACAAGGGAAAATGCAGATAGTACTCAACTTCAGTTGGGACCAGGATTTCCATTGCGAAACAATGCAGTTGTTAAGTAATTCATGCCCTTTTTTATAATTTATTTTGCCTTTGTTGTTAAGTAAATCACTGCAGTTGTTAAGGGACTCACACAGTTGTTAAATGAATCTGGCTTCCCCTATTGACTTTGCTTCTGTTTTATATGCCAGTTACCAAGTGTCTGAACTTTTATCCCTTGATTGTGAGGATATTGTGATGGTTGTAAGCACAAGGACCAGTTATAGGGCACGTTTTTCAGTGTTATAACTTCAAAAGATCACTAAATGAATGGCTGTAAGTCAAGGACTATCTGTAACTGTAACAATAACTGTAACTGCAAGGATGATAATATTAAAGGTTTTTATTTATGCACATACCCAAATTTCCTTGAAGTCCTGGAAATCAGCCTGTCAGGGGAATTTCTCTTCTTCCCAAATAATAAATGTTGCAGGAATGTGAACTGCATTTCTAATGTGTTAA
Organism: Naja naja; assembly: GCA_009733165.1. Taxonomy (NCBI): domain Eukaryota; kingdom Metazoa; phylum Chordata; class Lepidosauria; order Squamata; family Elapidae; genus Naja; species Naja naja. The sequence continues at coordinate 81,505,008 of CM019148.1, read as the reverse complement.
TCTCTGAGGAGATTTCTCTCCTAAGTATACTGTAAATGAAAGCTTGTTATGAATGTAAATATTAATTATACATTGAGAACCAGGAACTGTTTTTACTCAGAGCTCGTTAGCTTGCTAATTATCATAATTATCATACAAGAGAGAGAGGAAGAAAGCAAAGGCAAGAGACTATGATTAGCGTTGGTAATTTGCCTTGGCTTTTCTCTATGGTGACCATTTTCGTTTGAGGAAAATTAATTCTGTAGCATCATCACTAGCTAGACTCTTTATGTCCTCCCCCTACACAACACACACACACACATCTGTGTTCCAACCAAATGCAAGGCTAATGAGGGCCTGGCATCTTTCCCATCACTCAATATCTTGCCCTGTTTTGAAACTGAAGGGCAAAGGCAAGCTGTCTCTCTCCCTCAAAACCAATGAGGAATCAATGTTGGCTCCTGCCAGTTCATTGCCATTTTTCACAGGTAGCATAATGTACAGTCTTCACCTGGTTATTGCAGACCTCTCCTCTCCTGGACAAACAACCTAGACTGGGGTATTCAAGCATCTTTCCCTTAGCTTTCTTATTCATTCCAGGGACACTATTTTTCCGTGATTAATATATTCAGTAGTGGTATTCAAATTGTTTTCCTACCGGTTCTGTCGGCGTGGTGTGGCTTGGTGAGGGTGGTGTGGCTCGGTGGGCGTGGCAGGGGAAGGATACTGTAAAATTCCTATTTCCACCCCACTCCAAGGGAAGGATATACTACAAAATCTCCATTTCCACCCCACTCCAGGGGAAGGATATTGTAAAATCCCCATTCCCTTCCCATCCCACTAACCTGCTTTCCAGCTCCATTCTCCTGTGCAGGGCAACGAAAGAAGACCCAGCCAATCAGCTGGGACTCGGGAAATAGCGAATAGATGGGGGTGGAGCCAACTAGATGTGGTTTTTACCAGTTCTCCGAACTACTCAAAATTTCCTCTACCGGTTCTCCAGAACCTGTCAGAACTGGCTGAATACCATCTCTGATTATATTACACCACAGACTATTATATACTGTATATATATATATTACATCACAGACTATTAGTGGATGAAGATCACTTTTGCAGGAGAACTAATGCAGAGCTTTTGCCCCTCTCGCTAATAAGCATCTGGAGTCTATTTGAACTGCTAGTTGACTCCTAGCACCAGTTGAATGAGCCATTGCCTTACCCAAACAATTGTCTACCTTGTAGGAGAGTGGATGGCAAGTTTGCACAGAATCCCATCATTGTGAAAGATAAGGAAGGTAACTCAGAACGCTTGCTCTGTCTGAGGTTGCCCTGGCAAGACAGTCTAGAGAGAAGAGAGAGGGTGGATGGACTCCTTTTCTCTTGGCATCCCAGTGAGTTGTAAAGACAGCTTTTTAAAGGGGGCATTTGCTTTCCAAATGGTGATTGACTAACTGTTTTAGTTGTTTTATGCAGGGGCAAGGAGACTGAATTTACATTTATGATTATTTCATATTTTTATTGTTAATTACCTGGAATCAAATTATCTGGAATTCTAATAAATAACAGTTAATATGTAGAAATAAGAACTAACTAAGGAGAAATTTCCTAACAGTGAGAATAATTAGAAGAATGGTTTACCTCCTGAAGTTGTGGGTGCTCCATTACTGGAGGTTTGTCTGGAATGGTATAGGCTGTGTCACCTGCTTTAGCAGGGTTAGACTAGAAGACCTCCATGGTCCCTTCCAACTCTGTTATTCTGTAATAAAGTGAGCATACACACCGACTATATTAAGTGGTGGTGCCCATGCCATCACCAATACTACAAAACCTACCTTCGTGATTTTTTGAGGTCTAAAACATTGGCCTGATTCATAACAGACAACACTAAGCTGTAATGTGGGTTGCTTATGGCTCCCAGATTGTGGTTCAGATTGTTATGTGTGAAATAGACCACTGCGGTTTGTCCAAAATTAGTTTAAAAATATGCCTTAGTATTATTGTGCATAAGTGGCTAATATAGCCAGAACTGCTACGTGATAATCTGCTGAAGACTACAAAATGTACTTTAAAAGGACTTTCCCATTTGTGGGAAATGAATATCTAAAAAATGTTATAATGGAGCTGCCATCCCCACCTTCATACTTTCCAGATACATTGGATTACAGATCCTAATTATCTTACTTTACAAGGCCCATAGCCAGAGTGGGTATAAAGACTGGAAGGTGTAATCTGGTGCTTCTGGAGGGCAATAAAATGTGGTGATTTGGGTGATAAAACAAGACAGATAATTGTGCTGAGTGAAATATATACTCGTAAAAAATTGAATCATGTGGCATTCTTCATTCTTCATGTGGCATTTATCTATGTACACAAGCCTTCTGTGCAGTGTAGATGAAACTTCTACATATCCTAATGCAGAGGTCTCTACTGGGGACCCCTGTCCTAATGCTTAGTGATAACTGAAGATCTTAATAAAACTTTAGTCTTAGAAAACATGCTTCCTTGTGGCCCGAAGAGATAGGAAAGATAAAACCCAACAAACAAGCAACCCCAGGTTAGATGTTTTATCATAGGTTCTCTGGTGGCCTCCCTGCAAAAACAAGCCCTTTAGAAATGGGACAGTGGCAAGCAGCAAACATGACATCTGGAAGATACACCACCCTCAAAACTGAAGTGGCTTTGTTATAATTTAATTGTGTTTGATAATTAACCAGGGTGTAATTAGATATAATCACCCTGACAACAATGTGCACCTATTTCAACAGACAAGTAGAAGGCTTGTCATCCACCTGGACCTGATCAAAAGAGACCAGGAGCAGCAAGCTGTTTATCAGGCACATGGCAAAAGGGATGGCTCTGCCTTCTCTTTGAAAGCTTGGTAATTGATACAGCCCAGCATGGCAGAAAATAACTAATTCATGCCTTAAAAGGGGGACAGTATCAAAAACAACCTTAAGCTCAGCTTTCAGAAATTGGCCTTCCTGAATATAACAGAAAGGCAATGCGCAAGAAACAGAGAGTGCTTGTTTTAAAATGTTTCCATCAGAGATTGACCCAACTAACTTTGGACTTCAGAGATCTAAGGGTTCCAGGCATACAGTATTCCCTTTAAAACTCATCTTTAACCACTGAAAAGATCTCCACACCAAGGCACGTAGAGCAGAGGTGGTTTTCAGCAGGTTCTAACCAGTTTTGGAAAACCAGTAGCAGAAATTTTGAGTAGTTCGGAGAACTGGCAAATCCCACCTCTGACTGGCCCCGTCCCCATCTATTCTCTGCCTCCTGAGTCCCAGCTGATCAGCTGGGTCTTCTTTTGTTGCCCTGCACAGGAGAATGGAGCTGGAAAGCTGGTTAGTGGGGTGGGGAGGGAATGGGGATTTTGCAGTAACCTTCCCCCAGGAGTGGGAAGGTAATGGGGATTTTATAGTATCCTTCCTCTGGAGTAGGGAGGGAATGGAGATTTTACAGTATCCTTCCCCTACCATGCCCACCAAGCCACGCCCACCAAGCCAAGCCATGCCCACCAAGCCACACCCACCAAGCCAAGCCATGCCCACCAAGCCATGCCCACAGAACCGGTAGTAAAAAAATTTGAATCCCACCACTGATGTAGAGGGTTGCCTATACATACATCCTGCCTGTCCGTCTCTGCTCTACAGTTTGTATCATTCTGTAAAGCTTCGTGAAGAACATTTCATGAACTCTAGATGATGTCTGGAGTGCAGCATGTAGGCAAGACCGCCGGTGGGAAAAGATGTTCAAGTGCAACCACATTTGTCTCGTTCAGATGTCATCTGCCTATATTAGACTAGCAGTGGCTGAATAACTTCTCTCACAGTGCAGCCACATCACCTAACAAAGCTGCCAAGCAGAGTTTTTGTAAAGGTATGTAGGAATGACCTTGGGAGACAGGAGGAAGATGCAATAAAAGTCGAGCTTGTGCTTCTGGGTATGCTTATTGCCTGGTCTGACTCGTAAGACTAACAGTTTTGAACAGTTTTGAATACTTGTCCAGCACATAACTTGACAGCCAGAGGAAAACCAGTATCCAAAGTGGCAACAGGCTGCTACCCTTCAGGTCATACCCCAACATCTTACCATGTATCAGGGAACACCACAGCCAATGCATCCCCACCAATGCATTTGCCTCTCTAGACAGGAGCATTGAGATGTACCAGAAATTGGATTGCTTTGTTGATGGTTCTGGAGTCATTAGAACTTGTAAGGCCTGGTTTCTGTTTACTGTGCACACTGGATCATTATCAGTACAGGGAGGTCCTTTGGGGAAGTCTATGCCTCAAATCAGTTGTTTTTCATGAGAGTGATCTGAATCAATTTTCCTCAGTAATACAAGTTCTGCTGTCCATCAAGAGTGTGTCTTCAAGCAACATTGCTACCTTCCTAGCAACATTCCACTAAAAGGAAAAGTTGAAATAGGAGTAAACATTAGCCACATTGTAAGCCTTTGTCCAAATCCAGAAAAATCAATGTTTGAGAAATACCACACGGATGGTCAAGAGATTAGAAATGAAGTACGGTTAATGTAGATGGAAGGAACAGGAAATACTTAGCTTTGAGAAGAACAGAGGGGAAGCAAAAGTTTAATGCAAATCTATGTTGTATCTAGGCTCAACAGGACTGAGGAAGCTCTTCAAACTGTGTCCTCCTGAAATGTGCAAAGAAGACAATTACCAGATCTGAGCTCCAAAAATTCCTACAGCCATTGAGATGAGAACAAGAGATTTCTCTGTATCTGACTAGCAGGCATCTGGAATTTTATAGCCAGGAAACCTTATATCTACCACAGAGGAATGTACCGTATGAAGCCATCCTCATCCTTCATGAATTTGCTTTGTCCTTCTTAAAAGCCATTCATAGACATTTTATTTTATTTTGGGGTTTTAATTCTAATTCGGCTTACAACTGTTTAATATATATTTTAGGTAATTTATTATTATTATTGTATTTTAGCTGTGAGCCGCCCTGAGTCCTTTCGGAGAGGGGGCGGCATATAAGTCGAATAAATAAATAAATAAATAAATAAATAAATAAATAAATAAATAAATAAATTTTAAGTATAAGTGCCGTGATAATAAGCAGCTTTAGGACCCTATTTTCAAAAGGAAAAATGGACCTTGGAAGTGAGAGTACCTACCAATTTGCAAGGTGTAGGACTACCAGAGCTGGTCTGCAAAAATCTGGATGACCACATTCTAAAGGACTTGAGCAAAATGTAATTTCCATGCAGATTTATTTCAAAGACTGGGAGCAGGAGGAGGAGGAGGAGGAGGAAGAAGAAGAAAAAGGAGGAGGAGGAGGAGGAGGAGGAGGAGGAGGAGGAGGAGGAGGAGGAGGAGGAGGAGTGATCAGAGCTAGGTCATCGTGTAGTAACAGGCTCCTGCCTCCTCCCACTCTTTCCTGGCTGCTATATCTCCTTTCCTGAGCAGGCACACATATGCCCAAAATGTGCTACACAAAGGCAATTGGTCCCAACTGCATTAAGAATATTTCTTTGGGATTTCTTTGGGACTTCTTTCTCCTCTCTTTCTTTTCCAGCATGTGACATGCACAGTGGGGGTGTATGTGTAAATACGGACAGATGGTGACACTCTGTTCCAGCTCAGGCAGATTAGTAAGAGAACTTAGTGTTCGTTGGACCAATTACCACTCTGTCCCCTAAGGGGAGAGCATATCAGGTGTTTACTGGGGGTTTAATAATAAATGAACTACCCAAAAAAAAATCCTTGCTGAACACCATATTTGGTTTATTCATGTCAGCAGGTTGTAATTAGCTAATTAAATGACAGAATGGCCCCTATGGAGGGGAAAGGGGGAAGCACAGTTTGTAGCACTCAAGGCAGCTCCTGAAATTCAGCAGGAAACATCTTGGAATATGTGGTCAGGAGAGCAGCGAACACCGATCATTTAATGGGATGCTTTTTCCTGTTAAGGATCCAGACAGAAAAGGGAGGAGATCTTCAACTACAAACTCAGAAACTGGCTAATTGAAAGATGTGGGGGGAGTGGACAGTATATGTTAAGAAAATAGCACCTATGGACTAATAACAACAAGAACAACTATGGAATAATAGTAAAACCAGTAACAACAGAGTGGTACCAATAGAAGAGAATATATGTAGCTCAGAGTGGAACTGTGGAGTCTGTGGTGCTCTCTAAGCTTGGTTGTTTGCTTGCAGGCATTTCCTTACTTGAGTAGGTAATAAACAGAGAGCAAACCCCACCCTCTTCTAGCACTGATGGTGTTACCTAGTTGGGTAATGAAATGTCTGCAAGGGCTGTTGGTGGCTCAGGCTGTTAATTGCCTGCACTTAAGTTCCAGCTGCCTGCAATTAATGCAGGCTCGAATCCCACCAGGCTCAAGGTTGACTCAGCCTTCCATCTTCTCGGAGTAGGCAAAGTGAGGACCCAAGATTGTTGGGGGCAATAAGCTGACTTTGTAAAAATGCCGCTTAGTAATAAGTAGGCATATACAATGGAATGAAGGCTATTGCTGAGCACACTGGGTTGTATCCCCCCCAAAAAAATTGTAAGCCGCCCTGAGTCTTCGGAGAAGGGCGGCATATAAATGTAATTAAAAAAAAAACAAACCAAACTCAGAGAGGACGAAGGACTCCAGCAAGATTATGTTTTTCAAAGATGATTAGAAGCCACAACCAAAGCTTTCCATGCATAATAATCATGTAGTTCAAAAAGACAAGTAGCAGAAATGTGCCCCATATATTTTCTTATTTTTTTAAAAAAAATAAGAAAATATATGGGGCACATTTCTGCTACTTGCTACTTGTCTTTAAAAAAAAATACTTTTGAGTCATTAAAGCAACAGGAAAAGAGCATTAATGACAACCCAAACATTTTTACATTTCCTTTTAGCTTATGAGGGAGAAGTTCTGAATGTATAAACAATCATAATTCTTTCATGAACCTACCTGCTTCTTTAAAGAATTATGGTAGGAAAACTCTCCTTGTGGAAGAATAATAATCCTAAAAGGTGGGAATGAGGAACTGGGAGGCATGTTAACTTTATCACAGTTGGACTGCTGTGAGACAATTGTCAGTCTTTCACCCTGTGCTCAATTCGTCTACCTCTGCAGTAGAAATTCACATTTTTTACAAAATTTAAAATTCTTTGACATTGTGAGAAAAAAATGGCTGTCTGAGGAACCAATGAAGGAAAGAAAATCTTAGGTTGCAGATCTCTCTCAAGAAACTCAGGGAATTAAGACTGTGAAAAAGAATTCTTTAGTGATCAATTCCATACTAGACTTGCCAAGAAAAAACAAATCAATGTATCTTGCCATGTTTTTTCTTGAAAAAAATAAATAAGTGTCATTTACAGAACTCTCTGAACCCTGCTAGAGATATAAGATGTTTTTCTTCCTGTTGCATAGAGACTTAAGTAACACTAGAGTACATTTTTTAAATAAGTTAAGTCAAATGTGGAAGAGAATCCCATAGGAACTAGATTCTCTAGATAAATTATGCCATATTTACACTATATGTCAGCCTGGGTTTCAGAAGCTCATTCATAATGACACTGTTGTCTTTTTCAATTCCGTGTGATTCTCTCTTGAGCTCAGTTATGCTTCTTAAACAAATTCCATTTTCCATAAACCCTTGACAGTGAAATGTAAAAATAACTGTTCCTTGTCTTTAAAAAAATGAAAATTCTGTTTTGATTTATTTTAAAGAGAGGACTTGTGATTGTTCACAAGAAGAACTTAGGTCTTTCTTGCAAAGAAAGAGATTAAAGACAACCTGAATCCAGTTTGTGCCCTGTTCATGGCATCATCCTCAACTTCCAGGAGTATCATAAAAGTTGGAACAATCTGTGCAAGAAAGGAAAAGAAATGTAGTGAGGGTCTTGTGGACTCTGTGTGTGTGTGTATGTTGTAAATTACTATATGTCCAACTAGATGGCACTGCCTTGGTGACTTTGGGTGATCTTAAAAAGCTAAGCAGGGCTAGATTTGATTAGTACTTGGGTGGGAGACCACAGGAAATCCTGTGGCCTTAAGCTAGACTGGTAAATTGAAAAAATGCCCAAGGAGAAAGCAGTGGTAAACCACTAGCATATTGTTGCCAAGAATGTTATATGAATGCATCCATGAAATCATCAAGAGTTGAGCTTGACTCAAAAGAGAGGTTTTAAGGCACTACATTCAGCAATTTATCCAGTTTCCATCCTTGGCTTTACAAGTGCTCCTATATTAACTGTTCCTAAAAAGGCTCTCTTGGTTAATTTGCAATTTAAGACTTGTAAATTAATTGCAAGGCAATAAATACAAGGCAAAGTGGATTTAAATGGGAAAATATAACATGGTCAACTTTACCAAAGTACAACCAATACCTTCCATTCCTAATTACAGAACCTCACCTTATGTTGCCTCCATGCTGTGAACTTCTTCTCCCAACAAAACATTTCTTCTAGATTCTACTTAAATCCTTTGACACTTCCTCAGGCCAGGTCCCTGCATTCAAGATCAGATTCTATGGAGGCAGAAGCCAAAATATTATCTGATATAACTTTTCAGTCTAAAGAAAGCCTAACCCTTCTACATCAGTGCTGAGGATTTTCAGTGAAAAAGCTTGGGAAGAAGTCCATTGCAGCTCCTCCTTCTTGTGTGAGAAGCCATCACAGCCATGACATTTTTTGAAGTACTTTTGTCACACAGCTTCCTTTATAACTTGCCTATGTTTTTTTTTTTTTGCCACTGGCCTAAATTTTGTTCCTTCATTTTCTTTGCTACTATCAAGGCCTTCTCTTGCAGTAACCACAACTGCATAGGCTTTTTTCAATGTAAAGTAATTCTTTACAGTGCAATCCTCTTTGATTTTTAGGGGATTTACTCCCAGATAACCAAAGATTGGAATTAATCTTATATACCAGGGGTCCCCAAGCCCCAGTCCGTGGACCAGCAGTGGATCACAGCATGCCAGCAACCAATCTGTGCAAACAAGCGAAGCCCCATCCATGGAATGCAGGCAGCATGCAAAACCATGCCCCCTCTGGTCTGCATGGAACCAGTCCCTGATGCCCAAAAGTAGGGGCACGCTGTTATATACAATACATTACAGCATGTTTTACAAAGCAGTATTCATCTTCTGAGAAGTATCAGCAGCATTTCTAGTACTATTAGTTGCAAAAACTAATTTAGAATCTAATTTATTATTTATTCTCCATCAGCATCAAAGCACACATAATTTTCAAATTATCACCTTTGGTAATTTGCTGTTGCATTATTAATCATATGTGTTCTTATGGAACTCCTGTCGACTGCTAACCATTTTTCATTGCTTTTCATCATTTCAGCTTCGGCTAGTTCAGTTTCCACCACATGGTTGAAGAAATTAGACAAATAAAGGAAGGAAAAATGAGCTATTTCCTTGCAGAAAGCTTTAAAAATATCATACCACAGAAGTTAGAAATATGCCATCTCTTAATTCAAACATTTTTTTTCTGAATAACAAAACATTAGAATGCAAGGTGACAACCTCTGAAAGTGCTTTTCTGTAGTTTTCTAAATTTAGGGCACTTTTGATCACTACAAAGGCACAATGTTACATTTTGAGTAAAGTTGACCTTGGACTCAGTTGATTCCTCTTTCTTTCTTTTTTCTGACTAATCTAACATGCCAGCCATAAAAATAGGTCAGAAGATCTCTGGTTCCACTCTCCACCCACTGCATCATTAACAAAGAATGTGAGTATTATATGTGAATAGGAGGCATAGGGATAAGTTGCTAGCCTGACCACATTAGTGGGAAGGCAGAATTTTAAGCCATAACATGGAAATAGGGAAGAAGTTCTGAACATCTTCTGAAATAGCAAATTAAAAACAATTTCCAGACAAGAAAGACATTGACTGCCCTAAACAATGCTCAGTGTGACTTCTGAGGTTACAAAGAAAAATCAAGTAAAGTATTCGATACATTGTCTCAGGGGTGGGATTCAAGATTTTTAACAACCGGTTCTGTGGGTGTGGCGTAGGTGGTGGGCATGGCTTGATGGTCATGTGACTGGGTGGGCATGGCTTGGTGGTCATGTTATTGGCTGATTGTGGCCAACTCACCATCACTCACATCGAGGCACGCATCTCCTCGCCTGGCCTCTCATGACTGTGGGGATGCTGCAACAGTTGAAAGTGTGAAAAATGGTCATAAGTCACTTTTTTCAGTGCCATTGTAACTTTGAATGGTCACTCCACACAAGCAAAGTACCAACAGAGGAGGGAAAAAATAACTCCAGAGAAGTTCCTGAGATGGGAAGTCTAGTCCTGCCAAGAATGTAATAAAAAGAATGTTAATGGAGAGGCAGTTTCTGTAAGCAACACCAGAATGTTTCCTTCCTGCCTTGCTTACAGCATTAGGCCAGTAATTTCTTCTAACAACCGGTTCTCCGAACTGCTTAGAATGTTAACAACTGGTTCTAGTGAATAGGTGCGAACTGGTAGAATCATACCCCTGCATTGTCTATATATCATCATACAGAAAGAGCAAAAGAAACACCTGGACCTGTTTTCTATCAGGATTCATCAAGATTCAGGGGAAGTATATGTTCAATTTGAGTCCTCCTGAATCCTGAATGATGTGCAGAATAGGGGTGCAAAATATGGACTGCAAAACTCCTGATAAATACTAGATAGGAGCAAATAGTATTGTCCATTTCTCGTTGCTACTGTTACCCTTATGTTTGCTTGGCACAATGTGTGACTACATAACCAGCCTTCATTAATTTGCCTTACTTTCTTTGAAATTATTTGTAAAAATGAAACATTTATGCTACAACATGAAACTGCCTTATCTTGAGTCACAGACAAACCAACAATTGATCTAAAGTGGTATTGTCTAAATCAGGGGTCTTCAAACTTGACAGCTTTAAGACTTGTGGACTTCAACTCCCAGAATTCCTTTTCCAGTCATGTTAGCTCAGGAATTTTGGGAGCTGAAGTCCACAAGTCTTAAACTTGCCAAGTTTGAAGATCCTTGGTCTAAACTGACAGACAATGCTTTTCCAAACTATCCGGCAGAAGTCTTTCTCTACCTATCTTCCAAATCAGTCTAGATTTTCATGCATGAGAATTGTACAGAATACTCCATCACCGAGGTAACTACCGGTAATGATATTACATAAGAGTTTATTGACTGAAGGAGTCCTTGTAGTCTGATTCACACATTATATATACTGTTACCCAGCTATAGAGCAGGGGTCCTCAAACTTGGCAACTTTAAGACTTGTGGACTTCAACTCCCAGAATTCCACAGCCAGTCATGTTAGCTCAGGAATTCTGGGAGTTGAAGTGCACAAGTCTTAAAGTTGCCAAGTTTGGAAACCTCCGCTATAGAGAGTAATTTGCAAATGACAAAAGTTTAACATTCAACAAACCATAGTAGAATAATCCAAAAGCTTAATACAATACAGGTAGCCCTTGACTTACGACCACAGTTCAACCCAAAATTTCCATTGTTAAGTGAGACATTTGTTCAGTGAGTTTTGCCCCATTTTACAACTTTTCTTGCTATGGTTGTTAAGTGAATCACTGCAGTTGCTAACTTAGTAACATGGTTGTTAAGTGAAACTGGCTTCCCCACTGACTTTGCTTGTCAAAAGGCTGCAAAAGGTGATCACATGACCTTGGGACACAGCAACGGTCATAAGTATGAACCAGTTACCAAGCACCTGAATTATAATCACATGATCATGGGGATGCTACAAAAGTCATAAGTGTGAAAAATAATCATTTCTTTTCAGTGCCATTGTAGCTTTGAATGGTCACTAAAAGAACTGTTGGAAGTCAAGGACTACCTGTATTTTTGTGTTATTTTTGGCAGTTTATTAATATAGGTAGTGGGAAAACTTAGGCATATACAGTATATATGGGAAAATATCTAATTGCGGTTGTGATTCTTATTACTGAATCAACATGCCTAGAGTACACAGTTCATTATGTTTGAATGCTCTAACTTGGAATTCATTAGTTATATCCTGAGATTTAGACCTGAGTATCCAGATGCATTTCTTCTACAGAAAAATTTGCCTCAGATCTATTCATGATATTTTGGGTTACCTCAAATCAGGAAATGATAGATAGAGATAGAAAAGGAACAACAAGTGCACTGGTGGGATTCAAAATTTTTTACTACTGGTTCTGTGGGCATGGCTTGGTGGGCGTGGCATGGCATGGCATAGCAGGCATAGCAGGGGAAGGATACTGCAAAATCTCCATTCCCACCCCACTCCAGGGGAAGGATACTGTAAAATCCCCATTCCCACCCCACTCCAGGGGAAGGATACTGTAAAATCCCCATTCCCTCCCCACCCCACTAACCTGCTTTCCAGCTCTGTTCTCCTGTGCAAAGCAACAAAAGAAGACCCAGCCAATCAGTTGGGACTTGGGAAGCAGAGAATAGATAGGGGCGGGGCCAGTCAGAGGTGGTATTCCGAACTACACAAAAATTTCCGCTACCAATTCTCCAGAACTGGTCAGAACCTGCTGAATACCACCTCTGAACAGGTGTGATTAGTGGCAGAGCCCAGAAGCCCAAGCAAACAAAAAATTTTGCTATTAAAATCAGGCTGAGATAAAACTGGAAGAAAATATTTTGCAGCAGCGTTACCCAAATGTAGCGACAGGGCATCTGTTTATTACTTCTCTGCCGGTGATTTTCTGACCTTCACCAAAGGGGGTAAATGTGATGTCTCTTCCATTAACCTGAATGGCAGTGGCAGGCCCAGCATGCAGCGTTCCCATTCATTTGCCAAGGGATTTATTCTTTCAGAGCACTATTTGTACAATTAGATGCATGCTGACCAAAAGCAGAGCAAAAGAAAAAGAAAAAGAAAACACACCAGTACTGGTGCCTATGACATTTTAAGGCATGGTTGCCTTAAAATCTTTTGGGGGAGTGGATGGGAGGTCAGTACAAGTTCTTTGCAGGGAACATAATGGAGAAGAGATGGAAACATGGCACTGATGGTTGATTGTAACAGAATAACAGAGTTGGAAGAGAACTTAGAGGTCTTCTGAGGTCCAACTCTCTGCTCAAGCAGAAAGCCCTTTATCATTTCAGACAAATGGTTGTCCAATTTCTTCTTAAAACTTCCAGTGTTGGAGCATTCACAACTTCTGCAGGCAAGTTGTTCCACTGATTAACTGTTCTAACTGTCATTTCTCCTTAGTTCTAGATTGCTCCTCTCCTTGATTAGTTTCCACCCATTGCTTCTTGTCCTGCTGTTAGGTGCTTTGGAGAATAGCTTGACTCCCTCTTCTTTGTGGCAACTCCTGAGATATTAGAACACTGCTATCATATAACCCCCAGTCCTTCTTCCCATTAAACTAGATATACCCAATTCCAGCAACCGTTCTTTATATGTTTTAGCCTCCAGTTCCCTAATAGCAAATGCATTTAGACTTATATACTGCTTCACAGTGCTTCACAGCCCTCTCTAAGCGGTTTACAGAGTCAGCCTATTGCCCCCAACAATCTGGGTCCTCATTTTACCAACCTTGGAAGGGTAGAAGGATGAGTCAACCTTGAGCCTGGTGAGATTTGAACTGTCAAATTGCAGCCAGCCAGCAGAAGTAGCCTGCAGTACTGAATTCTAATCACTGTGCCACTGCGGCTAATCATTTTTGTTGTTCTTCTTTGCCCTATTTTAAAATCTCAACATCTTTTTTATATTGTGGGGACCAAAACTGGATAATACATTTTGGTCACCACAATGTGTCATAATTGTAATAAGATACATAAGATAAATCATAATAAGAAGGTAGAAGAGGGAAGAGATAATATAAACAGAGTTCTATATCAACTGTTGCTTTGATCTAGCAAGTAAACATCCTGTTCTGGACTGCTCAGGCCGGATGGCCTTTTTATCACTACTGCACTGACCACTTATTTCAGTGGGTTCACTATTTTTAATGGGTTTTCAACTGTGGTGCCTTCTGCACCAGAGATGGTATTCAGCAGGTTCTGACCAGTTCTGGAGAACTGGTAGTGGAAATTTTGAGTAGTTCGGAGAACCGACATATGCCACCTCTGACTGGAGATTTTACAGTATCCTTCCCCTGCCACGCCCACCAAGCCACGCCCAAAGAAGCGGTAGTCAAAACATTTGAATCCCACCACTGCTCTACACCATTGTTCCGCTGCTAAACCATGAAAGAGATGTGGTAAAGCAGCAGCCAGTTTTCCTGACAGGTGGTTAAAAGAAGGATTAATATCCTGTCTTCTTTGGAGATGCTCCAGAGGTGTTTGGGAATCGGGTCTGTCCTTTTGTATGCTGCAGAAGCAGATGATGGCACCTCAGCACTAAGAATGGCTATCAGATGGTCTATGGGGGCTGACCTGTGCTGACCTGTGTATGGCATCATCAGTAAATGCCATGACTTTCACTCTTGTATTGAATGTCAAGATGAAAATGCTGAGACTGGCATTTGCTCGATGGCATATAACCACACACCTGTCCTGATTTACATACCATCAAGGTTTGTTAAGGATGCCACTGGGATCCTTGCCAGAAAAAAAAGGTACTCTCTTTGAAAAGATTGGGTTAAGAGGAAATCCTCTATCTGAAGTCATTCTCTCTTTCAAGGGCTGTTCAATGTCAAGCGCCGGGGAAATCAGGAGATCCAGGCAGTTCAAATGAGTATAAAGATTTATTGCAAGCTTAAGCTCTCTACAAGAATCTGACCAACTAGCGGTTAAGGGAAATGAATGGGAGACAAGTGAAGCATTCAAGGTGGGATGGACTTAGGTCCCTTGTGGGCGTGCAAGGATTCATGACTTATGACGCATTAGGCCCCTCCCTTGGATTCAGCCTGATGATATCCTACATTCACTCCAAATTTCACACAGTTCTTTGTAAACTGAAAATGGATAACACGCTACAGGGTAAGGGAAATATGGGTATTCCTCAAGTTACAAGCACAATTGAGCCCAAAATTTCATCTTCTGAGCGAGACAGTTGTTAAGTGAGTCTTGTCCCATTTTGCAACTTTTCTTGCCACAATTGTTAAGTGAATCATTCAGTTATAAAGTTAGTAACTTAGTTGTTAAGTGACTCTGACTTCCCCCATTGACTTTGCTGGTCAGAAGGTCGCAAAGAAAGTGATCACATGACTCCAGAACACTGCAACCATCATGAATACATGCCACTTGCTAAGCATCCAAATGCTGATAACATGACCACGGAGATGCTGCAAAATGGTCATAAGTCACTTTTTTCAGTGATGCCGTAACTTTGAATGATCACTGAACAAATGGTTGTAAGTCAAAAACTACCCGTAGGAGCTTGGTTTGTGGCTGATCCTCTGTGCCTATGCTTCTGAGAAATTCATACTGCTATATTACCCATTTACTATACTAATATTATGAACAGCCAAAGTTTGTGCACTAGTTATGGATTGAAAGAGCATTCTGTAGCATATCCCTATCTTTTCCAAAGCTTGTAATTGGCTGCTATAAGGCTGGCACCCAAGCAGCCTTTTAATTGCCTGTCTGTTTCACTATGATATGGTGGAACTGTAGACAGAAATTTAGCCCTTTAAAAAGCTTCCTTAAAAATCAAGTCCAGTGACACTATGCACAAGGTTATAGTTTGATGCAATGTCTTAAAAACAATGGCCAACACTGGGATAGGTGACAATCAGTGGTGGGATTCAGCCAGTTTGCACCAGTTTGGGAGAACCGGTTGTTAACTTTTTGAGCAGTTTGAGGAACTGGTTGTTGGAAGAAATCATTAAGGCAGAGAACCGGTTGTTAAATTATTTGAATCCCACCACTGGTGACAATCAGTGGTGGGATTCAATGTTTTTTACTACCAGTTCTGTGGATGTGGCTTGGTGGGTGTGGCAGGGGAAGGATACTGTAAAATCTCCAGTCAGAGGTGGTTTTTGCCAGTTCTCCGAACTACTCAAAATTTCTGCTACTGGTTCTCCAGAACTGGTCAGAACAGGCTGAATACCATCTCTGGTGACAATCAATTCAGCTTAAAAGGTTTAAGTCTGGGCAGGAGGTCCTAAGGGAGGTCACAAAGCAAGAGGGAATTTGGGCGGAAAGTCACATTTCTGAGGAGTTTTTGAACCTTGCCTGTATTTTGTTGCAACCCTTGAGGTGCTGCCAGAAAATAATATGTACAAAAACCCCAGTGCTTGATTTGGGCTAACCTCAACAAAATGGCCGGTGAAGCTTTTCAAAGCACAGCATAAGCATCCTCAGCTGCTAGTATCCATCCATCATGCAGCATAGCCACCAGACTGAGATGAATACTTGGCACTCTGCATTGGGCCCCATCCCAAATATCTGCATCCCCTTTCTGGTGATAAACAAGGCCGAGAAGGGAAGAGGGGTGTTTATGAGGGATGGTTTAGATTAGAACAGTGTTTCTCAACTTCAGCAACTTTAAGATGAGCGGATGTCAACTCTCAGAATGGCTGGCTGGTGCATTCTGGGTGTTGAAGTCCACCCATCTTAATGTTGTTAAGGTTGAGAAACACCGGTTTAGAGGATGGTTCGTGATCATACTGATCTGCTCCACAGAAAGCCCTTTAACGTGCCCTGTAAGGATGCTTCGCCTCGCCTCGCCTCCCCCACTCCATCCCCATCCCCCTCTGCACTTCCCGGCCTTTTCTTTCTTTCTTCTTCTTCTTTTTCTTCTCCTTGTGCACAGCTTGAATGCCCGGACTCTTTGTGAGAGATAGTGTGACAGATGCAAAGCAGGGACCTAAAGTGGAGGCTCCAATTATTCTGGCCTTGGGGCTCATTACAGGCACTGGCCTTCTTCATAAGAGTCACCGGTGTTTGGCCAGCTCCCCGATGGCTTTGCACATGCCTTTTCTTTCCCTGAATGAAGGCACTAATCTGGCTGCAGGGCATCTCCAGCCCCCATGGCCTGTGGACTGCACCTGCTCATTGAGGATTGCAAACACCTGCCATGGTTGCAGCTTAGCATTTAAGTGCTGCTATTTGAAGACAAAACTTGGGTTGTTGGTAGGATGATGTTTTCTTTTTTTGTGGGGGGGAGGGGGTGTCTGTCCAGCTCGATTTCCTTAGTTATACACACAGGCTACTTTTCTGCTCCCCTCCAGTGCCAGAGATGTTTACAACAGAACAAATTTCTGTTTGTTTGCTTATTTGATATGAAGATGAAGATGGTCTAACTCAAAACACAAAATGGAGAAGAAAGAGCTGGAAGTTTATAGCTTTGTGAAAAGTGAATATATCCCTGGGATTCTTCTTGTATCTAGCTGTTCTCAATTTGTATCTTAGTTTGGTGCAGCTAAACCCACTTTTCTTTCAGAAATTTTTCTCCAAGTTCTGCTACAGAGACTTACTTGTTTCTGCCTACCGGCAACTTCAGTATAACCCAGTTAGTTTCTTTCTTTAAACAGTAGAAAATAAAAGCTAAAGCAAGACATTCAATTCTATAAAAATATTAACATTCCTCAGGCAGAGGCCATCCAAGATCCAACAAAACGATAGATTTTAAACATGTTTAAAACAGGGGGAAGCAACCTGTGGCTCTTATGCTACTAGGGAAATTGGGCTGGTCTATCAAACCTGGGCTGTTAAAAAAATCTAGGCCACAGCTAAGGAAGGAGATGAAGAAAATGCTATTTCTTCACTGATGTCTTCTCATTGTTTGAGTTTGTATCATTCACAAACTATATAACACACCTGGACTTCTGTGGGTTTTTAAAAAATGTTTTTCCTGATTCCAGGTGCCCTCTCTCACAGTGAAATTCAGTGGCAAATCACCAAATGGAGATGCAATGATTTTCTTACAAGCTTTAGTGGGAAATTAAATAAAGTAGCTAAGCCATAGGCATTTGTCCTTACCATAATGGTGCCAAGATGATGAAACATGGTGTGACTTCATCATGACCTGTTTCTTATTTGCATCACAACATTGCTCAAGATTATGTAAGAGGCAATGTCTGTGTTACAACATTGCAATGTATGTTTTGCCCCCTGTCTCCCCCCACTTTCCTCCCCATGGACACCTATGGTTTAAGCCATTGACTATGCAAATCACTCAGCATAACAGTCAAGGCTATTTTTATCTGAATAAAGATTGGAATAGAGGTAAAACTTAAAAGTTGTCCAACTATTTTGGATGAGACCAAAAGTAAACTATAGTAAATATTTAAAAAAAAACTGGTTAATAACTGTCCAGGGTACTGGTATCCAGTCAATTCTTTTTTCTCTTTTAAGTGTTTTATTTTAAATGTTTTAAATGTATATAAGTATTAAATACATCAACTGTCATGCCCCTGGTGGAGACTGACTCCGAGGAAGAGGAGGAACAGCCAACAGGGAGTGGGAGTGTGGCTTCAGAGGTGGTGGTGGAGGCTGGGGAAGGGCAGAGGTTGGCTGAGCAATCAGAGGAGGATCCAGGTCCATCTCCTATCCATCCCAAGGCACGCAGGGAGGAGAGGATCAGGGAAAAGCATGGTCTACTTGGGAGGAGAGGGCCATGATCCTCCCCAGGGCTTACAGCTGGGAGCTATGTATATAAGTTTGTAACTGCATAGTCAGAATTGCTGGAGTAAAAGTTAGTGTTTCCTTTAAAGGAGGTTTATCTTTGTTGGAGTTCTTCCCAAGGACTTTCCCTGGTTATCTGCTTGGAATGTATAATTACTTATCTTGGTTTGCTTCGGAACTCTTGCCGAGACGGTTTGTTCTTGTTTTCCTTTTGCCTCATTATTTATTTTTGGGACTTTAAACTGTGACTAATAAAACAGTTAAGTTGAAGGCATTAATTCATGTTTTGGGTTTTGGGTTATTTGGAGAGACTACGGGTCAGCACATGAACAGTGTGACTTCTGGGTATTAATTTTGATACGTAATAATAATAAAAAAATTAACAGTTTTGATCATCTTACATTATACTCAAGCCATACTCACATCTTTCTAATAACATTATACAAAGCAATCAATTCTTGTTTAGCAAAGAACCTGCCAGTTATTCATAGATGACTAGCTTCACCCTAATTCAGGGGTGTCAAACTCGTGTCATCATGTTGTTGTCATGTGATGTATCATGACTTTTCCCCCCCTTCACTGAAATGGGGGTGGACATGGCCAGCACATGATGCATCCGGCCCACGGGCCACAAGTTTAACACCACTGCCCTAATTCATTGGGGTATAAGAGGCAGGAAAGGGGAACACAAGATTCTGTTACTAGAGCAGTGAGGCATAGCTCCAGTCAAACTTATCAGATAAGTTTCCTGACCTGGCCTATCTTGAAGGGATGATAGATGAGGATTTCTGGCTTGTGTGTGTAGACTCAGTGCTATAAGTAGACTCAGTATGCATCTAGTTTGCCATATTAGATGTGGATATACTACCGTATATATGTAGATGATCCTCTAAATTCTTTCAATGCCTCCTTTCAATCTCTCCTTTTTAGATTTTCACAGTTTTGTCATTTGTCACTTCTGTGAAAGAGAGAGAGGGGAGAGAGGGAGGGAAGGGAAAGAAAGAAAGAGAGAAAGAGAGAGAGGGAGACGGAGAGAGAAGAATGTTTTTTCCTCAATCCAGGGTCCTTTACTAGAGGCCTGAGAGTTTGAGAGTTCTGTGCAGTATTTTAACTGTTCCTAACATTGCACTCTTATGGATAGAAAGTTGTAACATTGTTCCTGGAATCTGTTGGGGTCATGTTCCCTGCTTAGGAGTCACAGCAGAAGTGGTATTCAGCAGGTTCTGACCAGTTCTGGAGAACTGGTAGCAGAAATTTTGAGTAGTTTGGAGAACCGGCAAATACCACCTCTGATTGGTGATTTTACAGTATCCTTCACCTGCCACGCCCACCAAGCCACGCCCAAAGAAGCAGTAGTCAAAAAATTTGAATCCCACCACTGAGTCACAGCCTCGTGTGCTCTTACCAACCACTGAGACCACTTTAGGCTTTGCTTTCCATGTTCTCTCTAGTTTCTCCTTCAGCTTCTTCTCCATCTTCTCACACTCTTTCTTCCTGATGTTGCTGTCACTTGGCATTGCTACATCTATCACCACTGCTGTTGGTCTTTGTCAACCATCATGTTGTCTGGTTGATTGTCTAGCCATCTGGATTTGGAAATCGTACAGGATCTTAGTCCTGTTATTCTCCCTAAGAGAAGGTTATATAAAATAGATGTAGATATATTAGGTTGCTAATTTAAAACTGTATATGGCTCTTACATATATTCATCAATATTTTTAAGTTTCTTCCTAATTAATATATCACATCCTTTATGCCACTCTGTAACCAGATTAAACATTGATTTGATTTAACCAGCCTACCACATGACATGAGCTAAATGCAGGAGGAAAGAAAATTCATTTTGCAGGTGTCTAATGAGCCATCAAGCTGCTGCCTCAATCTATAAGTTAGTGTTGAAGCATTGGTGAAGATCTTAGATCATAAGAGGGATGCAGAAGTTTAAGTCCACCTTCAACCATGGAAGATAACTGGATGAACTTGAACTAGTCATTCTCCTGCAGTCCACCCTCATCACTGAGTTGTGTGAAAAAATCAGAGTGCTAAGTGTGCCTTATGGTACTCCTAAAAGAAAAGCAGATTATAAATCTAACACAAATAAATAAAAAAATAATGCAAAGAAGGAAAATGCACATGTATGATTGTGGTAGACTTCCATTCTGACAATGGAGTGGTTATGAAAGAGAAGACAGACTCGTTCGTAAAGAGATGCAAGGAAGACTAAAATGCAGAAGAATATAAAAAGGTTTTGAATTTAGTGAAAAGGCCTAAATTATGCACTGTTATTAAGCAATTAAAGACAAATATCGTATTGGAACGCTGAAAAGGGATTTTCATCTTGAAAATTGAGGCACTAAGGAGAAAATTATAGTTAGCCTGGCAAAAATATGCACCTCCATTTAAATTTAAGTGCTTGCATTTGGGGTGGGGGCATTAAAATGGAAAGGACAGTCAAAGGCAAATTTACAAAAGCAGGTAGTTACTCTGCCCTTCCTTCAGCCCTCGACTCCTAATGTCCCATCTGTTTTTCTTTCGGTTTAACTTCTTTTCAATTGCTTCTCCACAAATTGCCTTAGAAGAGAAATCATAGAGGTTCCTTCGTTAATGGGATTCTGTAATTGATTGATTTAATCAGAAGCTCTGAATTAAAATAAATAGGAGAAAAGCCATAAAAAGCAACAACAGCTAACTGCCCATGGCTGTTCTGGACAAACTAAGCAGAATTAGACCTGGATAATACTTCAATAAAAAACCACTAGAAAATCCCAAAGTTTAAGCCAGACTGGAAATGTAAAAGATATCCAGGAAAAAGACACTTTGGCACTATTGCTGACAAAACTGCATCCCATACCACATTCATACATCTGGTGAGTTCTCCCATCCTGAACCCAGCATCGAATGATGCTGTCCTAAAGCTGTCTGCACCATTGTGTCCCCCTTATCATGCACTGGCAATGGATATGAACTCCATTGATTTACTTTTTTAAAAAACTCCTTGTAGGTATAAAATGATTGTTTGACCACCAGGTAGCAGCAAAGAGAGGCTTTCTTTTTTTTTCTTTTACTATCTTGACTGTCATCTAGTAGTGGTCAGCTAGATTTGTCCTTGAACAAGAGTTGTTGAAGATCAAGAGTCTGAAAAATGGATCTTGCCATGGGAGGCGCAAACTACCCTTAGAACCAGAGATGGTATTCAGCAGGTTCTGACCAGTTCTGGAGAACCACTAGTGGAAATTTTGAGTAGTTTGGAGAAGCGGTAGCGGAAATTTTAAGTAATTCAGAATACCACTTCTGACTTTCCCCACCCCCATCTATTCTCTGCCTCCTGAGTCCCAGCTGATCGATTAGGTCTTCTTTTGTTGCCCTGTACAGGAGGACAGAGCTGGAAAGCAGGTTAGTGAGGTGGGGAGGGAATGGAGATTTTGCAGTATCCTTCCCCTGTCAAACCCACCACATCACGCCCACCAAGCCACACCCACCAAGCCATGCCACACCCACAAGCCATGCCCACAGAACCAGTAGTAAAAAGTTTTGAATCCCACCACTGCCTGGAACATTATGTGAGGTCAGGAACAGTGGTGGTATTTAGCCGGTTCACACCGGTTTGGTGCGAACCTCCCCTCTATTTTGTGCCTTCCTGAGACACAGGGGAGCCTTCTGGGAGTAAAAATACCCCTCCCAGGAGGGTCCCCTGAGGCCCAGAAGGCAAAACAGAGCAAGGGGGGGTGTGCTGTGTGCCCCCTTCAGGCTCTGTTTTTTTCCTTCCTGAACCCCAGGGGAGCCTTCTGGGAGCAGAATGCCCCTCCCCAGGAGGCTTGCCTGAGGCCCAGAAGGCCCAAAAAATGGGTGGGTGGGGGTAGCTGCAAAAAAGTTAAAAAAAGAAGCCACGCCGACCCAGTCACATGGCCATGGCCACCTAGCCACGCACACCAAGCCATGCCCACAGAACCAGTAGTAAAAAGTTTTGAATTCCACTACTGGTCTGGAAGTAGGAAGTCTTTAACCTGGAAAAAGCATCAACTGTGAATGAAGTTCCCCCTCAACAAAACAACAAAATTCAATGGCCAAGTTCTTTCAAATTTTACTTCCAAACTAATTATAGGTACTCCTTGACTTACAACAGTTCATTTAGGGTCTGTTTGATGTTGTTTTACAGCACGGAAAAAAGTGACATGACCAATGTTCACACTTTTGACCATTGTAGCATCCCAGTGATCACAGGATCAAACTTTAGGCACTTGGCAACTGACTCGTATTTATGACGGTTGCAGTGTCCCAGGGTCATGTCATCCCCTTTTGCAACCTTCTGACAAGCAAAATCAACAGGGAAGCCAGATCCGCTTAACAACGGTGTTATTAACTTACAACTGCAGAGTTTCACTTAACAACTGTGGCAAGAAAGGTCATAAAATGGGGCAAAACTCACTTAACAATTATCTTATTTAGCAACAGAAACTTTGAGCTCAATTGTGGTCGTACGTTGAGGATTATCTGTATTGGCTGTAGAGAGTATAGGGAATGGCCTTGAAGGACAGTAGGAAGATTCATCACTAAAGCAACTATCAAACAAACGAGGCTTAAACCCATTCCAAGAAAAGAGCTTGAGAAAATGCTTCAAATGGGCCCTATCTAATTCACATGAAATAAAACAAGGGAAGCACATTCACACTTGCAAGATCCTCTGTTCTAATAAGTCATTTTATGTTCTAATAAGTCATTTTATTGGGGCATTGGTTTCTTAGTCTAGTCTACAACACGCTGGATATTTGCATTAAGCCAGGAAGAACCTGGCGAGATTTAAGGCTGTGCTCTTGCTGAGATGACTTCCCCCATTAAGAAAGAAGAACAGCTGTGAAAGCCAGAGTTCCAGTCTCCCTTGCAATCCAATAATGACTGAAAAGCAGGCAAAAAGGCCTGGAACCAGAGTGAAGGCAATGGTCCAACAGAAAACCAGAAGAACCAATTGACCATCAGCTTGCTGGCACACAGACTGCCATTTTAAGCCACCTCCCAGATGCCCATCAATGCACCTTTTGCTACCTGCACACAGCATCTGTTAGGGAAGAACCACTCCCAGAATGTAGATCTTAAGCTATACAATTGAGCCTGAGATGCAGGTAGAGGCTTGCAGATGTGTGTTTGGAAAAGTTTTCCTTTTCTTTTCTCCAACCTGAGGCCCAACCTCAAGTTGGTGTAAAGATGTATGCAGATTTGTCCTTCAAAAGATGCATTCTTTTGGGTATCTGTTTGAAAGGAATTGCAATGAGTCTTTATAGGAAAATGTTTCTAATATACTTCAGTTCTTTTTTTTTAAAAGCATTGAAAGGTACTGATAAATAGAACCAAGGAGAATAGGAGCAACAGAGAGAAAAGAATGAATCAGTTGCCACAGCAAGTAGAATTAGAATTTAAAAATGGAGCGTGGGGAATGAAACATGTACAGTGGCTGAAGAAACCATCATTGGGGAAGAGGAAAAAAGGGGAGAGATGGGGCTTCAGTGGCAAAAAATCTGTGAAAAAGATAAACAGAGGAATTAAAGTAAACGGACATACAAAAGGTGCCTTCTTAAATATAGTGTTTCCCAGAGGTGTTTGGACACCTTCTCCTTCCTTTTCTTCTGCTCTCTCCTCCCAATCTTGCTCTTCTGCAAGAATAGTACAAGAATAAGAGGAACGAATGAGACCATTTAAGCACAGTGATTTTTCTCTCTGTGGTGGACCCAGTAAAACCACAGCTGCCAGTAGTTTTCAACAAACATCCCACTTACCAAGGAGGCAGGAGATTATCACCTCTGGCTGTCTGCTTGTGGTGTGTTCCTCCCTCAAATCCCATTCTTGGATGCTTATTATCAAGTTCCCTTCAGTGCGGTTTGCCATCTATTTTTGTACCGCCCTGCCTTGCCTCTGTAATTATGGCGAGAGTTTCTATAGTTACTCAGCGGAGGGTTGCTTTCTTCTCGACAGCCGTGGCCTGCAGTTCAGGGTGAGTAAGGAGCCTTGGCTGGCTATCCATACCTAGATGCACCAAGACACCAGCACAAGGAGTCCAGGTTCTGGTGCATTTATAGGGCTGCCAACTGACACTTTGTGAAAGCAGACACAGGGTGTAGTACAGTGGCGGGATTCAATTTTTTTTACTACCGGTTCTATGGGCGTAGCTTGGTGGGTGTGGCTTGGTGGGTGTGGCAGGGGAAGGATACTGTAAAATCTCCATTCTCTCCCCACCTCACTAACCTGCTTTCCAGCTCCGTTCCCCTGTGCAGGGCAACAAAAAAAGACCCAGCTAATCAGCTGGGATTCAGGAGGCAGAGAATAGATGGGGGTGGGGCCAGTCAGAGGTGGCATTTGCCGGTTCTCCAAACTACTCAAAATTTCCAGTACCGGTTCTCCCGAACTAGTCAGAACCTGCTGAATACCACCTCTGGTGTAGTAATAAAGCACGGTAAACTGAGGCCCTAAATAAATCTGCCCCGGCATGAATTATGCCAGGGTTTTGCCCTGGCTCAGTGTTTGCATTAACCCTATGATAAGATGGGAAGAAAAAATGTCTCTTTATAGAATGATGGAGCTGAGGAATAAGCAAAAGATCAAAGCTCTACTCTTAGAAATGCTTCTCCCAACCTGGTGCCTTCCAGATGTGTCAAACTTCATTTCCTATGATGTCCAGGCATTTTAGTCACAAATTATGGCTGCAGATTATCATAATCTGAAGCCCAAAGAACCTGGCCTGTCCCAGATATATTTTTTCATACTTATATTTCATTGCTTTTTCATTAATCAAAAAAAAAAAACAAGACACAAGGATAAGAATGAAGGAGATTTGTACGTAAAAAGTAGTCTGTTAAAAAGCAAACGAAGTATAGCCAAAAAAGCTTAATATGATGTCAGCATAATACACAGTTACAAATCTGTATACACCAGGCACCAGGCTAGAAAAGTGGGAGATCATGGATTCAAGTCCTGCCTTACCTATGAAGCCAGCTGAGTAACTCTGGGCCAGTCCCTCTCTCTCTCAGCCTAACCCACTTCACAGGGTTGTTGTAGTGGGGAAACTAGGAGGAGGAAGTTGTGTTGGATATGTTCACCACCTTGAGTTCCCTGTAAACATAGTAAAAGCAGGCTACAAACACACAAATACTTGTCTAATGCAAATAAGAATGAGTGACATTGGCATTAGATAAGTGTATGCCAAATAATATTTGTCCCAGAGATAATGAGAGCCAATGACAATGTAGCCCATGGGTGTCAAACCCACGACGTCACGTTGCTATCACATGACGTATCACAACATTTTTCCCTTTGCGGAGCTGGTGTGAGCATGGCTTGCATGTGATGTATCCGGCCTGTGGGGCACCAGTTTGACACCCTTGAGGTATCCCAATGTCCATAAATTAATAAACATGGAAGTCAATGTGGATAACAGTTAACAGATAATAGATAATCAGAGTTGGAAGGGACCTTATAGGTCATCTAGTCCAACCACCCGCCCAAGTGGGAGACCCTACACCATTTCTGACAAATGGCAGTCCCATCTCTTCTGGAAAGTCTCAAGTGATGGCGCTCCTACAACTTCTGAGGGCAAGCTGTTCCATTGGTTGATTGTTCTCACTGTCAGAAAGTTTCTCCTTATTTCCAGGTTAAATCTCTCCTTGTTCATTTCCCATCCATTATTCCTTGTCTGGCCTACAGGCGCTTTAGAAAATAGCTTGACCCCTTCCCCTCTGTGGCAGCCCCTCAAATATTGGAAGACTGCTAATCATGTCTCCCCTAGTCCTTCTCTTCACTAGACTAGCCAAGCCCAGTTCCTGCAACCGTTCATTGTATGTTTTAGCCTCCAGTCCCCTAATCATCCTGGTTTCTCTTCTCTGTACTTTTTCTAGAGTCTCAACATCTTTTTTATAATGTGGTGAACAAAACTGGATGTGGTATTCTAGGTGTGGTCTTACTAAGGCTTTATAGAGTGGTATTAGTACTTCCCTTGATCTTGATTGTATCCCTCTGTTAATACAACTTAGGATTGCATTAGCTTTTTTGGCTGCTGCTGCACACTGCTGGCTCATATTTAGCTGGTTGTCCACTAAGACTCCAAGATCCCTCTCACAGTTACTGCTATTGAGCCTGGTTTCACCCAGTCTATATGTGTACTTTTGGTTGTTCTTGCCTAAGTGTAGGACTGTACTTTGGTTGACACTCTATGTAAGTCATATTTTCTTCACTAAACCTCAGCTGGCTTGGTTTGCACAACATACTAAGCTACAAAGCCAGTTTTTATAAACCATGATAAAGGGTTCACCATACTAAAAGCAAATAAACCACAATGCGGGTTACTCATTGCAATGAGTGGCTTCAGCAGTGCAGTTTGGCTGTGGATGTATCCAAAGGTTACATCCAAAGGTGTATCCAGGTCTTCATGCTTTTGGTCCATGAGAAGTTGAAGAGCAATGAATCTCTTCCTCTCTTATTTTTGAGCAATGAATTTTCAAAGTGGATCCCAATTCCTATTATTAATTAAGTCAAAACTATAATTACAGATTTAACTGTACCCTGTAATTGTTTGTTAACTTTCCAAAATCCATATTCTAAGCACCTTTTTGCTGTGTAATTTAAAACAAACTTCTAAAAATCATGTCCAAACCACTTTTCTCCAAGCAGAAAACAATTCATCCAATGAATTCAGTGAAACCTTGCCAATCTGAAGAGACTTAATTTTCACAGTACAGTAAAAAAAAAATCCAAAATGTGATTAATAAATGAAGCTTGGTTGAGCTTTATCTCAGTAAAGGGTGTGAACTTGATGTAATCCTCGAACTCCCAGCCACTCATCTCATAAACCAGCCACAAAGCATCAGTTCCTGCAGTCTAATTACAAATGCTACCCAGAGTCACATAGTGTAGATTGGCTCAATGATCTCTCCTTCTCTAGAGCCATTTTGCTGATCCAGCATCTTACAGCAATTCATCTCATAAACACAATCCTGCCACCTGCAGGATTTCAGCTCATCATGGTGTTTCCTGGATGTCTCCCCCACTGTCTTTTTTAATGGACTTAAATGGTCTGGAATTGAAACCACAGCATCAGCAAAGTGGTGACACTTAATGGGACAGCAGTTAAAGGGAGTGGAACACATGTTCCTTTATCAGTTTTCATCATTGTGCTTTGAAAACCCAGAGTTTGATGGATCAGGTTTTTTTTAAATCATCATCATGATCATCATCATCAGAAAACTACTTTCCTGAGGCCCCATGCCTTCTTCTGTCAGCTACATTGAACATATGTCTACATATTCCCCAGGGCAATATTCAAATGGGGAATTCATGTGGCTGCATTTGTTTAGTGTGTACTCCCACTGATCTAATGGGACCTTTCTCATGACCCATTGCTTCCTTAAGTTTGCCACTTGGTGATGCCAAATGAGAATTGTTTTAACTTGGAAAGTTGATGCTGAGGAATGAGTGAGACCTTCCCTTTCTCTCTCATTCCTCTCTCCCTTTTTATCTTTAGCTATGACTCCTTCTATTTAAAAATCTTCCAGAAAAGGTGACAAACAGACC
The DNA here is from genome assembly GCA_009733165.1 of Naja naja. Classification (NCBI taxonomy): domain Eukaryota; kingdom Metazoa; phylum Chordata; class Lepidosauria; order Squamata; family Elapidae; genus Naja; species Naja naja. The sequence continues at coordinate 81,476,971 of CM019148.1, read as the reverse complement.
CCATCAATTATTCTGTGCTTTTTGCCCAAGCAAAGGCTACTTGTATTCTATCATAAAAGTAAAAACCCATTGCAACTAATATACACAGTATATATCTTTGATTGTGCATATAAAATCTGTTTGTAAAGGAGAAGTTATTTTGGGGCCAAAGCAGAGAATGTAAATAATAATCCTGGAAACTTTCTTCTAGTGCCTGTTTTGCAGAATTGCCCTGAAATAAACAACTGACAGCTCAAGCTGATTCTTTTTCTCCCTCAGAAACTGAGCAGAATTGGGTCGTTTCCTATTAAATATATGGGTTTAGGATTAGGCTGTCAGCAAGAAAGTATATACATGTGTTCACAGATATTGTGTGAGCCTGAAACCTGACATTTACTGATATCTTTATGCACAAAGCTTTGCTAATTTATTTGCTGCATGTGGATTATGTTATAAAGATTGTTCAGTAAGCTCCTGTGGTGAAATGAAAACAAAGACAGCTGTCAGGTTATCTCTTATTTTAAAGAATGCCCCAAATATACTTCCCCAGTCCTGGCCAGAGAGTCCCTATGTGTTGCAACCGTTCCTGGTGGCTGAATTTTTGAGCTGACAGGTGTTAAACGGAATGCCTGCAGCAAGATCATTAGGATATTATGAATGAAAGCAGGGCAGCTGACAAAAATCATTTGGCCAAGAGTATGCAAGGAAGGCTCCAGGTTTGAAGAGGTCCTTCTGGCTTGCTGAAGTAGGAAGTCACAGGAACGCCCAAAGCCTTAGACATCTGATCTGTCTGGGAAAGTCTCCATGGTTATTCCCATACTTACCCTAGTAAAGTCACTTTGAAGATTGCAAATTTGACATTCATTTACATTGGTGTGTCAGTAGGAAAAAAGAAACCCAAAGGAAAATTATTTAGACATATCCATAGGTGAATGGGAATTATGGCTGAGAACTGAAATGACGCTATTTATGATGGCCAGGATAAAAGAGGATAGTAAAGGTTTCACATATTTCTGCAGATTGTACTCTGCTAGTCATTGCTGACTATAGTGGGCAATGCTCCTCACTGTTTCAAGGCCATTGAGCCAGTGCTGTCAAAAGACATTTCCGTGGTCATGTGGCCAGCATGACATCATGGAGCGCTGCTTTCTTACTGAAGTGGTACCTATTTATCTACTCGCATTTGCATGCTTTCGAACTGGGAGGTTGGCAGGAGCTGGGGTGAGGACAGGAGCTCACCCTATCATGCAGTGCTCAGGTCTCAAACATGGGCTGCCAGGTTTCTAGGCAACAAGCCTAATGTCTTAACTTCTGAGCCACCCCACCACCCCAGCAGACTAGGGGCATTAAAACAAACTGTAGCTTTGACTCAGGATTGTATTATTCATGTGTTGCACTGTTGATCTGACCCACAATCATTATAGGAAAAATAATTGTGCTATAACAGGCACACATGAGGGCTTTTAAAAAAAAATTAAAGACCCTAGACAAGATTAAATAGTCCCCATTCTTTTTAATAAAAAATACAAAATGGGAAGTTGTAAGTAGTATCCTAGAGAACTGATATAAGCTTATTTTCTTCTTCTTCTTCTTCTTCTTCTTATTATTATTATTATTATTATTATTATTATTATTGTTGTTGTTGTTGTTAGTCTGCATATGCTTTAAAAAATACTAATAGGGACCAGTAGTCCCCCCACATCCCAAAATTTGAGATTTGTAGTATAGGGCAATGTAACATGAAAACAATGTACAAGATTTGAATGCAAATTCTTTTTTTTTACCATTGATTAAAACAAGGCAGTCAGGGATATGACAAATGTGTATGAAATCAAGCACAGCCTAGAGAAATTGGACTGGGTAATTTTTTGCCATTTTCGCTTACAATATTAGAATCCAGTACAATCAATTGAAGCTGAATGGTGGGAAATTCAACCAAAAGAGTTCAGCCCAACTTTTCCATATGTGTCAATGATTCGTTGTAACTGAACTGATGACCGGAATCTACACAGCATCCATTTGGGGTTTAAAGAGTCAGTCAAACATAAGATTGATGATACTTCACACATGCAACTTGATTGAATGATTGATTGATTGGATTTCTATGCCGCCCCATCTCCCGAAGGACTCCGGGCAGCATACACTCATAAAAACAGTATAAATATAAATACTATACACTTTTAAAAAGAGATTAAACATGAAACCCAATAATCTAATTTAAAATAACACTGTTCAAATTAAAAACCCCATCCCCCACCTCAGCCGAGGTCAGCAAGTTGGAACAACCATGTTTTCAGGCCCCGCCAGAAGGACCGGAGGTTGGGAGCCACCCGAAGCTCCAGGGGCAGCTGGTTCCATAGGGTGGGTGCTCCCACAGAGAAGGTCCTACCCCTGGGGGTCGCCAGCCGACATTGTCTGGCTGACGGCACCCCAAGGAGGCCCTGTCTGTGAGAGCGCATGGGATGTTGGGAAGCTGTTATTGGCAGCAGGGTTTCCCTCAAGTATCCCGGTCCTAAGCCATCCAGTGGCTTGCTGTGTGCATCAATCCTACCATCCCACCATTCTATTTCTAAAATCCAAAAATCTCTGGCAGAATATCCATGAATTCAGATAGCTGGATTCCAATGAAATGTCATCCTCTTATTACAACCTGAGCAAAAAGGTAATAGGTTAAAATTTTATTTTAAGGAATTGTCATATATGTCACCATGTCAATTTTCTCTCAATTGTTAGAACTGATGTTGACAAAAAAAAAAACCGCACTTTGGAGGTTGCTTCTTAAGGAAGAGAAGGTAATTTTAGCAAGGAGTTACGTTGATAAAACAGTACAGTATCATCCCCTAAAATAGTAGAGGTAAATGGGGAACCTAATGGGGAAAGCTAGCAAGAAGGAGCTAGGAGGGTAAAAAATTACTCTGTTGATTCCCTTGTTCTTTTATAATTATAATTATGAGCTGATCTATTGTTATGGGTCAGCTATTTTCATCCCATCTTCAAACACTTCCTTTCTGATGATGTTTCTCTATGAAAACCTATATCTACATGCAAGCAGAATTTTTAGATTGTATTCTGAGCTACTTCAAACTACAAGTAGTTATTGATCTTATAAGTAAAGTTTTCTACAAATTTCAGGAGAAAGACCCTGGTGCTTTGCTTTGCTTTTTGTTGTTGCTGTTTCTTTCTTTCTCTTGCTTACCCCTTCTTTTTTTTCTCTTTATGCAGAATAGCATTCAAATAGATGGTTTTGCACCTGTGCTTTGTGCAGTTATATAACTTCATCTACCCCCATTACCATTGTATGCTATTTCCCAAGATATTTTATTTTTTGAAGCTCATCTCAAGGCAGATCAGCTTCATAACTTGGGCAAGTCAGTTCAACACCTTCATGTACAGTATCACTGCAGTCTGTTTTAGCCAGGAACATTTACAAAAGGAGAGAGAACAGGAGGGCAGGATATTAATAATAGCAATCAAATCAGCTGAAAATTGTTTGGACAATTTGCATCCGTTCATCTTCTTAAGTTGGATAGTTCAGTACACATTACAAGCCTTCGTTACCAAAAGTCACTTAAAATATTTAGATCCCAGACAAACAGTGCCAAGTATTTCCCTAACAAATGTAGCAATTTAATAAACATATGTAGCAATGGAGCATTTATGATTAGATGCATGCTGTTGTCTTTTCCTGAGAAAAAGCAATGATGGTAAGTAACTGCTTCCCCCCCATTCTCCAAAAAGCTAAAAAAGGTCATGTTAAGGTTTAAATATGAATTGGTGGAGATTGCAATAGAATAATAGAATAGAGTCAAGTGGAGTAGATTAGAACAGAACAGAATAGAATAAAGTTCACTGTATAATAATTATATTTGTGGGGATAAAACTGATCCACTGCAACATATTCCTTTAAAGTGTTTATGTAAATAAAGATATTGCAAAAATACCATACAACTACATCCTATTACATGTGTTGTATGCGGCATCTTAAGGATAATAATAATAATAATAATAATAATAATAATAATAATAATAATAAATAACATAATAAGGAGCCTCTGTGGCGCAGTGGTTAGAGTGCAGTACTGCAAGCTACTTCTGCAGCCAGCTAACTGCAATTTGGCAGTTCAAATCCCACCAGGCTCAAGGTTGACTCAGCCTTCCATCCTTCCAAGGTGGGTAAAATGAGGATTGTTGAGTGCAATATGCTGACTCTAAACCACTTAGAGAGGGCTGTAAAGCACTGTAAAGTGGTACATAAGTCTAAGTGCTATTGCTATTGCTATCTTCCCTCTATGCACACGCTTTAATACTACATGGGAGATATTTCTCACATTAATCAATTAATTTACCCATCCATACATGTAGAAGTCCCCTAATCATCTTTGTTGCTCTTCTCTGTACCCTTTCTAGAGTCTCAACATATTTTTACATCGTGGTGACCAAAACTGGATGCAGTATTCTAAGTGTGGCTTTACTAAGGCATTATAAAGTGGTATTAACACTTCAAGTGTCCACAAGACACTGCAACCACCATTAAATACATGCCAGCTGCCAATCTTCCAAATTCTGATTACCTGACCATGAAGATGCTATAACGGTCATAAGTGTGAAAAATGGCCATAAGTCACTTTTTTCATTGCCGTTGTAACTTTGAATGGTCACTGAACAAATGGTTGTAAGTCTAGGACTACCTGCATTTTTTTCCAGGGAAGAACTGAAAACTGAATATATAGAACATATACTTATCATGGGTGCTACTACCCTTCTTTAAATGAAATCTCACATTTAATGTTGAGATGGAAATCCTCTAATCTTTTTCTTTTAGACTTGCAACTCCTACATTAAGATTAGTGTCTGCTGGTTGCAGAAAAAAAAATATCTCAGTTTTCCATGTGAAATGATGGTATTGTGCTGTCAGGCCTGTTTTTGTTTTATTTTACATGGAACACCATTTTTTAAAAGGTGGTTTGAATGATTTCAAATATTAGTACACTCAGTTTGGATCCTAGTCTTATCTGTCTATTGAAGAATAGAAAGTGGTTCTACAAGGAGAAAGTCTTGTTTTAGTCATTACATTTCTTTTGCATAGCTTATTCTCTGAATTTATTGAGTCTTATGCTTAAGAACATAGCACATATTGATTAGCTAAGTACTCTGAATGTTCTTAGATTTTTCATTGTAAAGCTGGTGAAAAAAGCAAGCATTCTGAATTTTCAGCAGAAGGCTGAAATACTAATTTCATACTAATTTCTGTTAAGATTGTTAAAATGTCACCTTACTGGGGAAAAAAGGAAAATTAAAAAAAGGCATTAGGAAAAGTAAAATTATGAGTGAAGTAAACATTAGTAGTGTATTACAATCAACTGTTGGTTAAGAATCTTTATTAGAGATGCCTTTCTAGAACTGGATCATCAACAGCTTTTTATCTTTTCTTAAAGGAAGCATTTAAGGAAGTTAAACCACCCTTTTTCATGAATGATCTGTTTCACAGAGCTTAAAGCTACGACAAGCACTGCTGCAGTAAATCCTTCTCTTGCCATAATGGAGTAATGTAAGCAACATTGGGCTGCCGTTTAAACAATTCCCAGTGTGTGGCATAGCCGGTGCAGTTTGAAATGGCTCTGTCTAAACAGAAACAGATGTTTGAACAGCAGAACTGTGCAGAAGTAATTCTTCAAACGGTAGATTAAAACATCTGCCTGGAGCATCCGATGAGGCCCAACAAGCAGCAGCCACCTCAGCTGGGCCTGCCACTCACACAACCCTGTAACAACTAGTACGGGGGAGAGAGTGGGGGGGGAGAATCCTTTGGGGGGGTGGCACCCTGATACCAGCATCCTTGCTCCTCTCGTGCCTTTTTCTTCGTTTAGGAAATAAGTCAACTTCCATTGACTCAAAGGCTACCCTAGATGGTATGGTGGTGACTTTCTCAAGTGGGGGAAACCAGTGCCCATTCAGAAAGAATAAAGGATAAAATGGATGCCTTACTTTTCTATACAGCTTTGCTTTTTAAACTACCCCAACTCCTCAAAAAACAGAAGGGGGGATAACATTGTTAGTCTCACTTAGTCCAGGAGAGGGAGCCCTGAGGGGCCCAAGAGGAAACTAGCCATACTGGCTGTACTTCCAAATGATTTAGATAAGATTGTAATTCAATTTCCTAAACATTCCATACACCCCAAATTACATTATTGTTCCTCTGCTTTCAACAATTATATTTATTAATAAGCAATTATCTTACTCCACACTGATGGACATCTATTTTATATAATTCCATACTACTGAAGCAGATTTCACTTTTGATTAGTCCATGAACCTATAAGTCTTAGCTTCTCTTACCTAGATGTCAGGGACTCTAAAGATAAGGTATTCAGCTCAAGTCAGAATCAATCAATGGAGTTCATTTACAAAGTTTCTTTCCTAGCAATGTTTGGGAGCAAACAATGTGGTATCCTCACCACTAAAAGTGGACAGGCTTCCAATCTTTCATGTGGCTCCCAAAGAGCCCTCTACTACAACAGCTAACAATCAATGCAATGTTTTTCACCATTTGGGAAAACCTGCAAAAAGTTGTGAAACTCTAAAAACAGGTTTATCACTTAAAAAGAAAGAAAACCACTCAAATCCCCACCATCACCAACTTCCCCCAAAAGAGGAAGTCCTAGATATGCCCATCTGGGTATATCTGGGCATCATTCACTTCCCCAAACGGTTAAAGGCAATCCCCAACCACAAAGTTTGTGCTGTTTCTCTCAGAGTTCCCGGCACTATTAATTATCTCAGTCAAGAGCTGAGGGCAGAGACATAATATAACTAGAGATTATAGAGATGTGTTGCAGCTATACTATATCTGTTCTTGCAGATATAGTAGCCCGAGAAAAAGCTACATTAAATTTATACTTTTTGTGGGTGACCTTGGATGATGTCAGAAAAAGGGGGAAATGCTACTTCAATAATATCTACGGAGAAGCTACAGATAATGTAAATCAGCCTCACCCATAGGCTGGGTACGAGATGGATACACATTGTGAAAACATGGCCTTAAAAAGAAGTTGTCAAGTCATTGCATGATTGTTCTATAGTTATGTGCAAGAGGGACATAGCCTAAATTGATGCCTGCTGCAATATATTTGAATGACACAAAAGGTCGTCAGGCAAGACTCGTCTTCAAAAGTGCTATTCTATTAACAGACAACACTATGGACTTCTAATCAAACAAGTAATTGCTTAATTAAAAGTAACCTGATCAATTCACTGTTATTTTTTACATCAGAAGACAGGTGTAGATGAAATACATGAAATATTACTTCATTATTTATTTTATGTGCCTTCATTCTCAAAGTGCTGACATATATGTAAGGGATATGGTACTTAACTGAATGTGATCTTTGTTGGCATTTGAACATAGGAGAAAATGCCGTACTGAGTATATTGACAAGTGTCATCTCCCATGATGATTTCTGTGGGAATAAGCAGATTTTAGAGTTTGTCAAAATTCTTCCAGTAGATTTTTTCTTCCATTCTACCTTGATCTTCATCCCAAAAGTGGAGGATGGAAAGGCACACCTGATTTTGTAAATTGGTTCTCCTGTTCCATAAAATTAAGTATTGCTCTCTCCTCATCTATATAGTAAGCTACTTTGAGGTCCTCTTAGTCACAGAACTAAGTGGGACATTGGGCTTCTGCTCTAAATCTCATTAACTCTAAGTTCTATATAGATGTTGCCAATGGGCAAAGAACACTGAAAATGTGAAATGAGGAAGAAGAGACAACAAAGAGAAACAATGTAATTAGCTGGAGTTATAGGAGTGAGTCTTTGGGAAGCCAAAAAGTTGTAATAATTGAGTTTAGAAAGGCTTAGGATATTCTGTTGACTCTCTCTCTTCCTGTTGTGACCAATCTATCCAAGAGACCCAACAAGAGGCATACACTAGTGGAGGAAGAGTTGATTTTATTCATTATTTAAATTGGCAGTCAGCTTTTCATTCCTAAGAAACATCCTCAATCTGCAAATCAAGCTCAATACATCCGTATTTCATGATCATATCTAGTTTTTTCTGTCATAAAGATTCAGCAGTTTTTTTTGAATAGCCAAGCTGAATAACCTCATTTATGCTAGCGTAATAATGGTCTTTCCTTGTGTACTCTCATTGTGAAAACTTCAGACAGTGTACAGCAATTGATAAACAAAGCTGCTTTGGCTTTTGGAAAAAGCCATTTGTAACTGCTTACTTGCTGCCCTTGCCAAATTGAGCTGGATATCTTTTTTTAGAGAACAGGTGCCCTCATTACTAAACCCACTTAGCCTCAGTGGCACTAAATGGACTCCTTTGCATGCCCCCCCCCAAATGGATGCAGATAAATTGTTGTTTCTAGTTAATGGAAGGGGGGGTGGAAGTGCTGGGCAACACAGGTGTGTGTGTATGTATGTGCATGTGCATGTGTGTATCCTGTAGTAAGATCAACATTTTGCTTCATCTAGGGAGCTAGAAAAGGAGATGTTTTCTTCTTCTTAGGGGCTAAATCTTATATAAAAGAGAACTTATACATGTATGATTCTGTTCTATATCTAGCAAAGAACTAATAGCTGGTATAAGAAACCAACACCACCAAGAAAAATAGGTTTACCAATAATCAAGCAGGTCAATTAGTTTTAGTCCTGAGTTCGTAGCTATTTGCATGTCTGCTCTGCTTTTTTTAATGACATCTCTCTCCTTTGCAGACTTAGGAGCCCAAACATGAAACTTCAGTCATTTAGATTAACTCACTTTCATGCACATTCATAGCCTTCTTATTTTTTCAAACATTCATTAATATTGGTCTCCTAATCCATGGTTGGCCTAATAAACAAAGCTGCTGTATTGGGGTGGCATTTACTGGGGAATAAACTATGTCTCAGCCAGTCCTTGAGTATTGAAGATTTGTCTTTAAATGAATCCCAACTCCAGCTCCTCTTTAGGACAATGATGGTTTATTCAATATATCAGCAAACAACAAATACTCTAATCAGGCAAGAATGGCTAAAAGCCAGGCAAGGTTAGCACTGGGTTTGAGTTTGCTCTCTTTCCTTTTATTATCATTATTATGAGACACACCACACCACACCACACCCAGGACTGTATGCAGTTCTAGTTCTGGCCACTATAATTACATTTATATGCCACCCTTCTCCGAAGACTCAGGGCGGCTTACAATTTTTGGGATACAACCCAATGCGCTCAGCAATAGCCTTCATTCCATTGTATATGCCTGCTTATTACTAAGCGGCATTTTTACAAAGTCAGCTTATTGCCCCCAACAATCTTGGGTCCTCACCTTACCTACCCCGAGAGGATGGAAGGCTGAGTCAACCTTGAGCCTGGTGGGATTCGAGCCTGCAGTAATTGCAGGCTCGAACTTAAGTGCTAGGCATTTAATAGCCTGCACCACCAAGGCTATTAATCCTATAACATGTCTACATCCCTAACCTATTCCAACCCTCACTAACTGATCCCCACCTGGTGCCATCTTCACCATGTCTTAACTCAATGCTTAATTACCACCTATATGTGCCCCAACCACCTCTAACAATATGCACCACATCAATACATGAAAAAAGCCATTTCCAGCCCCGCAGTTGTTTCAGAATCCATCCGGCAGCCTGCAGTTGCTTCAGAATCTATCTTGCAGCTCACAGCTCTGCTAAGTCATTCTAAAGCAACCTTCAACACCATCGGCTAGCACATAAGCAGCAATACAGATCTGGCATCAGCAGAGCTAAGGTGATATTCTCCACTGCCAGCTGACTTGCTGCAAGATGTGTTCAGAGGTGACGGGCTCCATAGTGAACTCGTAGCCCGACACTATGAGTTTGAGTGTGTGAGAGAGAGAGGAAGAGAGAGAACACTTAATATTTTCTCTACTCAACCTTTTTTGTTGGGAATTTTTCCTTTCCCAAATATTGCTTAGCAGTTTCTTCAAAAAGACATCATGCAACAACTCCGGTTATTTCTTCCATTTAAAAAAAATTGTTTTCTGGAAAACCCATGAGGAAAGAAATGTTTTCTGGAAAACCCATGTGGGAGGAAGTGGGAAATGATGACAAATTATGTACTATGGAGTAGGATATTAAGATCTTTCAAAATATCTATAAACAAAATGGATGATAACACAAAGGCTTGATGACTCACTGACTAAATCAAATGGAGAAACAAACAGGGATCAGAATTGCGATGAAAAGAAGGAAAAATAGGCATTTCTGCTCATTATTTCTTTTCCACTACAAATTCCCATAGTGGTTCAACATTCTATGTTTGTTGCTGCAAAACCTATCCACATCCATAAAAATACAACCCGAAGGAAATAGATTATAATGATGTGTGTAACCCAAAACTTTAGAGCAAATAACTTCACTTGCAGGCTACTCATTATTTGGATCTTGTACAGTGAAACTGCCTTTTTCTTTCTGGGTGAGTCAACATCCCCATTAAGTCAATTTAAAATAAATCAATGTTTAACCATACAATTCTGAGAATAGAGAGGAGGGAATTACAGTAATGTAGGGTTTTACCAGGTTTAATAAGAAATATGACTTTTGGGTTATCTTCCTCCTAATGGCACTGTGAGCATATCATGTTGTTGGTTGCTCTAACCCACATCAGCCATCAATGTTAATAAGAGAGGGTCATGGAAACAGCTATTATTTAGGGTACACAAATAGCTGCGGCTTGCTTGGTTTTTACTTACAATATTTTAGAACTATTTATGTATTTGATTTGAGGGGCCGCTCATTTTGCTGCAGTGACTCGAGATGGCTAACCAGACATAAAACATAATCCAAAATAAATAAATAAAAAATAGGATATAAACCTCTACAAAAACAGTTGATGTTAAAAAACCAACCTGCAATAAACATATATTTACAACCACACAGGCTCTAAGTCCCAAAGACTGGGATGTGTTTTGGACTTTTATACCTAAACCTGAATATAACGTATGAATCCAATATAAATTAATTTTAAAAGCAAAGAGTGTGCCAGAGGATTACAGTATGCCATGAAGCCTTGCTGGGAATGCACTGAAATTCTCAAAGGAATTGATCAATCAAAAAGTGTCTGGGGACCAGAAAGTTATGATAAAGGGACTATGTACTTAATACCACATGTATTGACAGCAGCAAGAACTGTATCTGCACAATATTGGAAAAATGAGAACACCTCACCAAATGAAAATATAATTCGGAAAATGTTGGACTGTGCAGAGATGGATAGATTGACATTGAAAATAAAAGATAAAGGAGTACTATTCAATGTGGAATAGGTTTTATCAATGGTTAGGGATAAGAGGTAGAAATTAGATGAAGAAAGATCATTGTTATGTGTAAGTAAAATGTAAATGTTGTCCATAAGTATGCTAGTATAAGGAGCCTCTGTGGCGCAGTGATTAGAGTGCAGTGCTGCAAGCTACTTCTTCAGCCAGCTGCCTACAATTTGGCAGTTCAAATCCCACCAGGCTCAAGGTTGACTCAGCCTTCCATCCTTCCAAGGTGGGTAAAATGAGGACCCAAATTGTTGGAGGAAATATGCTGACTCTGTAAACTGCTTAGAGAGAGCTGTAAAGCACTATAAAGTGCTATATAAGTCTATGTGCTATTGCTATTGCTATAATTAATATGATCATAAATAAGTTAACATAATTATAAACATGGTTATAATTATTACGTACATTATAATTATTATTAATATATCTGGGTTTTTTTCTTTTGTAAAATGAAATGCCCAGACAATACACTGTATTCAAAATACTTATATATAAATAAAAAACTTGACTTTAAAAAAAGTGTCTGGGGAATCAATAGCTTCTTCAGTCACAATGCTGATAGTTGTGATGGTTTTTAACAAGCAATAAATCCATTGACTCCCATAGCAATTTATTTCTAATTGTTTTGGTGGTCACAGCCCCAGGATTTTTAGAAAAAAAACCTGCATGGTAGCATCCATTCTCAGGAATGCATTCTTGCTTTAATGCCACACAAAATTGCAAAATTTGTAATGGGGTCCAGGAAGTGTAGATTCAATAGCAAATGATGGGTAATGATAGATATGGAAAGATTAACAATAGCTATTATTTAAGGGTTGTGATGTTAATCAGAGGAAGCAAAAAGAACAGCAAGCCTTGGTATATGTCAAAATCAGCAAATGTATTATGGATAAATGTTTATGGATCGCTATCCATAATCTTCTATAACCTTGACTCTGTAAATCACTTAGAGAGGGCTGTAAAGTACTGTGAAGTGGTATATCTAAATGCTATTGGTGTAAATTCTACCTTCAAATGTGGAAGTTGCAAATAGCATAATTTTATTTTTTATCTATTGTATTTATTTATCAAATTTATGTAACCACCCATCTTACTGAGGATCACTCGCAGCTGTACACAATTTATAAAAATATAAAAACAGCAAATACATTTTAAAAAATATCATAGCTGGCTCCCAATCTCTCCTCTTTTCGGCGCGATCTAAAAACCTGGTTGTTTTTACAGGCTGGGCTGGACTGATCTCCTGGGGGAGAGGGTGGGTTTTAAATTCGATTTTAATTCGGTTTTATAGTTGTATTTTGGCTTGTCTAGTTTAATTTCTTTTAAAATAATTTATTGTTCTGTGTTTTTATCTGTGAGCCGCCCCGAGTCCTTTTCGGAAAGTGGCGGCATACAAGTCAAAATAAATAATAATAATAATAGTAACACATTTCCTAAAATCCAAATTACAATCAAAATGAAGGGAGAGTTAAAAATTGCCTCAACTACATAACTCAAGTCAACTACATAAATATCTGATTCCAATGGGAGCCCCAGCCTGGTCATAAGTACTTTGTTAGAAATCATTTTAATGAAACAGAATGTCCCTAGTTCAATCGCTAACTCTATTTGTATTCACTTTGTTGAGTAAGGCATACAGGGTTGGGCCTGGAAACATACCAAGCCATAAACCAAATATTATTCAATGTGCCAGGGCAAAACTAACCAGAACACAATAGGATTTAGCACAGTGTGAGAATCAGGCCTCTACATGGTCAGTTGTGCAGATAGAAATACACCACTGTTTGTTCAATTCACTATGAATGTGAATTGTGCAATGAGTAAGCCACATCAGATTAAGTAGAATAAATCATCACTGCTTTCAATCGTGTTGGGATTGCGATGTTTACAATTATTTACAGAAAGTGTACACAATTTGAGGCCTGGGATCTCCAGAGCCTCTCTAGAAGTGGCTGCCAAATTTAAAGTTTAATGTGAGAGACAGAAAAGTGGATTATATAAGTAGACAATTATCATATTAACCATAAAAATCTATTCCTGCTGACTGATGTAGATGGACATGTAATAACACTAGTTTCATTGTTTGCAATTGTTAAGTTCGCATAGAGAGGCAGGACGCGGAGTGCTTCAACTCAAAGTTTATTGTGACTTCAACTCAAAACGGATCCAACTGGCTCAGCCGCGGCAGCTATTTATAGCTGGCTGCCGCGGCTGCCAGCCAATCAGAGGGCAGGGTTTTTCCCGCACTTTTAGAACCAATGAATTCAAACACTTTACAACAATAACCAGTCATTTTAAACTCTGCATACATAACACCCCTCCCCACCAGATTTGGTCCATACTCAAACCCCATCTATCTAATATACCCTTGTAGATAGGTGGGGCTCTTATGGGTACGTTGAGACCTGCATGGTTCAGGTGTTTTGGGAATCTCACTTTGTGAGGAAGGAAATGTATCTGCCAACATTCCCTTATTAGGACTTCTTGTATTAGTAGAACCTGCTTGGTTACTACAACCTGGTCTCTCCTCCCAATCCATCTCCAACCCAATGTCACCCCCTAAATCTGGTAGTGATGTGCAATCCTCCATTTGTAAAAATGGTTGTTGGCACCCTGACAGGTTTTGGGATGGTTCCTGTCGTGTTAGCTCGTTACACATGGGGTTGATTCTTACTTGCTGATTACCTTCATTATCTCCCCTTCCCCTAGAAGAGGCTGAGGGCATGGGATCCAGAGAGGAGCAAGGCGTGCTCCAGAGGCAGTCTGGACCATAACTGGTCTATGGGCCTACTCCACAAGACACCATCCTCAGTTTGAACCCTGTAAGACCTGGGGCCTGTAACCTGGGTTATCTCAGCAGGAATCCATAATGGTTCACCTACAAGGTTTTTAGCATAAACAGAATCACCCACAGTGAATGTGCAAGTTTTGCTGGTGGAATCTAGAGGTGCGTTGGGTGCGTAAGTGGGGTGAAGGTAGTCTAGGGTAGACCTGAGTTTTCTACCCATCAAAAGCTCGGCAGGAGTTAAGTTAGTGGATGGACTAGGAGTGATGTGTTGGATACTGAGTAGTTTTTCAACTTTCTCAGTGATGTCCCCTGGACCCAATTGCTGGAGTTTCTCCTTGGTAAAACATACCATGCATTCAGCCTGGCCATTAGTCGAAGGATGCCCAGGGGCAGTAAGGGCGTGTCTGATACCCTGCTGCACTAAATAAGATTCAAAAAGATTAGCAGTAAATTGAGGACCATTGTCAGAAGCACATCAGGTAACCCATGAGTTACAAAAAGTTTCTTAAGTTGTTTGATAACAGCGTCTGAAGTGGTGGAAACCATGGGGATAACCTCTAACCATCTGGAGTATGCATCAACTACAATAAGGAAAGTGTGCCCTCTGGTAGGGCCAGCAAAATCAATGTGAATCCTGGACCATGGACCCCTAGGACATTCCCATTCTTGTTTGGGGGAGGGTGGAGCAGGCCTTACTTGCTGACAGTTTGGGCAGGATGCAACCCAGTTTTCAACCATTTTGTCTATACCAGGCCACCATACATAACTCCTGGCCAATCCCTTCATTCTGACAATACCGGATGACCCTCATGTAACATTTCCAAAACCTCTTTCTGAAATTTTGCAGGAATAACCACCCTGTTACCCCACAAAATACATCCCCTCAAGACAGATAATTCAGTTTGTCTGGATTTAAAAGGTTGGGAAACTTGAGGTAGATCATGTAGTGGCCAACCCTTTTTAATCCAGCCTACAATAGGAGCCAATAAAGTGTCTTTGGCAGTTTCTCTAGCAATTTCAGCAGCATGAACTGGAAGTTTGGCAACAGTTTCTAGAAAGAAGGTGTAAGTTTCAGGAGCAGGGTCCTCAGTGTGCAAAGGAAGTGGGCAGTGACTCAAAGCATCAGTGTGCCCAATGTCTTTTCCCGGTCTGTGAATGAGTTTATATGTATAAGCAGCAAGAAATTCAGTCCATCTCAGCATTCTTGGTGACAGGATGGTGGGCGTTGGTCTGTTCCCTGCCACAATGCCTAAAAGAGGTTTGTGATCTGTAACAATGGTGAACCTTCTCCCATATACATACTCATGGAACTTCTTGACTGCTGCCACGATAGCCAAGGCTTCCTTGTCCAGTTGACTGTAGTTTCTCTCTGCTTTGGTCAAAGTGCGAGAGTAAAATGCAATAGGGGCTTCCCATCCACTGGGAAGCATGTGGCTCAACACCCCCCCACACTCCAAAAGGGGATGCATCACAAGTCAGTGCTACAGGTAAATTCTCAGAAAACTGTATCAGGACACAATCAGAAGTGATTTGTCTCTTGATGTGGTGAAATGCAGCTTCTTCTTTTGTGCCCCAGACCCACGCAGATTTTTTATCCAGTAATCTGTATAAGAGTTCTGCAGTGGTTGCTTTCTGAGGTAGAAACATAAGATAGAAATTAATAAGTCCCAGGAATGCTTGCAAGTCAGTTTTGCATCTTGGCCTGGGGGCTTCTTTGATTGCCTGAACTTTGGCTTCTGTGGGGTGGATGCCATGTTTATCAACCATATAACCCAAGAATTCTACTTTGTCAGTTCTTAGTGTGCATTTCTCTTTTTTTACTTTTAACCCGCTTTTTGAATCTGGTTAGAACTTCTCTGAGTTTCTCGTGTAACTGAGTGTCATTTTCAGCAGAGATTAAAACGTCATCAAAATAAGGCACCACCCCAGGCAACCCTTGTAGCATCCTTTCCATGAGGCTTTGAAAGATGCCTGGTGCCACACTCACTCCGAATTGTAACCTCTTGCATTTGAATGCTCCCCGATGGGTTACAATAGTTTGGGCTTCTGCAGTTAGATCATCTACTGTTAACTGCTGCTATGCTTGGGCCAGGTCCAATTTGGCGAAGACTGTGCCCCCGCCCAGAGAATGTAATAAATGATGAACCACTGGAACCAGATATGCGCTCTGTTGTAGCGCATGGTTCAATGTCCCCTTGTAGTCCCCGCAGATTCTCACGGAACCGTCAGCCTTGACTGGCGTGACTATGGGTGTCTCCCACCTAGAGTGGTCTGTGGGCTCTAATACCCCCTGGGCTATCAGTTTATCTAATTGTTCATCAATTTTTTCCTTCAATGCAAAGGGTACCCTTCTAGGTTTTAATCGGATTGGTTGTACCTTGGGATCTAGGTTAAATGTGATAGGGGTCCCCAAGTACTTGCTTAATCCGTCGCTGAAGACCTCTGGAAACTCAGACTTCAAAGACTCTTCCCACTCAGTGTTGCTCACATGATTGATGCCAGTCACTTCGATGCCCAGCGGGTTGAACCATTCTAGTCCCAGCAAACTTGGGCGATCTTTATCCACGATGGTCAGGGGTAGGCGTTTGATGTGACCTTTGAACTTCATGTTGAATTCTCTTGTTCCAACTACTGGAATCTTGTTCCCTTGGTAGTCTTTAAGAGTTAATGCCTGCTTCTTGAAGTGAGTCTTCTGAATGTCTGGTATCAGTCTTTGAATAGTGTCCCATGACACCATAGATAAGTATGAACCTGAGTCCACTTCCATTTGGCAAGGCCTTCCTTCAATGAATACCTTGACATGCACTTTCCTGTTATTTAAAGAGGATGAATGACCAATAGTTACTGTTTGATGATTTTCATTCCTTCCATTTGCTTCTGTGTTGCCCCATTTTCTCACTGGTGTTGTTTGGCTTGACTTCTCTGTCTTTGTTGTTTGTAGCAAACTTTCTTCTGTTTGGTGGAGTTCTGGATGATTTGCAGACTCTTGCAATGTGCCCTCTTTTTTCACATCGGAGGCAAATGGTGTCCAGGAACTTGCATTCAGTCGGGGTGGTTTCCCCACAACCTATGCAGTGGAAATCATGCCTCTTCCTTCTCAGGTCATTTCTTTTCCGCTCCATTCTGAGTCTGTTGATTTCTTCTTCTTCTCCACTGTATTCTGACTCAGATTCAAGTTCATCAAAATGAGTTGTAGTGGTCTTTTCCCCATCAGAATGGCCCGTAGTCTTGTTCATCTTTCTCATGGCTGCTGCTGAGGATTTGGTGGCTTCTGCTGAAAATGCTTCCTCTATGGCTTCTTTCAGCGTGATCTTGGGTTTCATCAGTAATTTGCTCTGCAAAACCTTGTCTTTAAGGCCCAAAACAAAACAATCGCGTATGGCCTCCTCTAAGCTGCTGAATTCGCACGCACCCCCAATGTCTCTTAAACTTGCCATGAAGTCATTTACGCTTTCGTCTTCCCCCTGATCGTGGCGATAAAACTCATGTCTCTTAATGAGGCACGATACTTGGGGTGCGTAGTGTGCCCTTAAAAGCCTCTCTAGATCAGGCCATGCCATTACCTTCACGTCTGCTGCACCCGCTAATGCCTTCGCCATCTTGAAAACTGCCGGACCACAGTGCGTGAGAAATACCGCCCTCTTCCGCTGCTCAGAAATGGCAGCCAGATCGCTTCCTTCCAAATACATCTGAAACCGATCTGCATACGACTCCCAGTCTTCATTCTTCGGGTCGAATGGGGCTGGGAGGGTGTTCAGCGCAGCCATCTCACTCTTCTCTGTTCGACATTGCCTTCTCTTCAGGGAGATCCCACCTTCGTCGCCAGTGTTAAGTTCGCATGGAGAGGCAGGACGTGGAGTGCTTCAACTCAAAGTTTATTGTGACTTCAGCTCAGAACGGACCCGACTGGCTCAGCCGCGGCAGCTATTTATAGCCGGCTGCCGCGGCTGCCAGCCAATCAGAGTGCAGGGTTTTTCCCGCACTTTTACAACCAATGAATTCAAACACTTTACAACAATAACCAGTCATTTTAAACTCTGCATACATAACAGCAATGATTTCAAGGAAGACATAAATGCAGATGTTGAGAAATAGTGCTGTTAAATTTAGACAGGCTGAATTTAGTTGATATGAATTGTTTTGCTAAATGCTAAAACAAAACCTGTTTATTTTGCAAATAAATGTATTACTGATAATAATATTAACTGTTAATTACTTAAAATGCCATATAATAGAGCAAATGTGGTTACTTGCTTGCTTCGTTCTGTTGTTGAAAGGCATGCCAACCTTAGCATGCCATTGAAAGATCAAGTGGGCCCTTCAGCTAGAAAAAGGCGACATGTTACTGAATCATTCAGAGAAGTAAAGCAAGTGATCTTCTCACATTCTATTACTTGCTTGGTTTCTGAAACATCATTACATCTGTTAAACATCCTTGAGGCAAGGGTAATGCCTGGAGACCACAACCATGCAGTTTTCTCGGCAGCATTATAGACCTAGCCTTTTGACTTAGCCAGTGGCAGATTAAGGCTCACTGGTGCCCTAAGCACTGACAAATCTTGGTGCCCCCCTCCTTTATACTTTCTGTACAAATGAAGCCAAGCTTTGGCTACATAAAAGGTTTTGTGGTGCCCCCTTTAGGCCTGGTGCCCTAAGCATGTGCTTAGTCTGCTTAATGGTTAATACACCACTGGACTTAGCCATTTTCCAAGATATTCTTCTGACTTTCCAATATCATTTGTCAAGTAATCAATTTTCAATTTCTATTGATTACAAAAATCTCCAGCAGCAAAAGTGTTAATTATACAACTACCCAGAGCTAAGCCAGTTACCCCAAATACTACCTTGCTAGCTCTTCAAAGTTATTATGAGGCCTAGAAAGAGTTTAGAGGGACAAACCCAGCAAGTGGTATCTGAAACTTCCATTAACTTTGCTGTTGCATTCGCTGCACAGTTAATTACAAATCAGTTTAATTGTCCTTTCACTCAATAACTTCCTAATCTCTCGAAGATTTATTACTCAGCAGGCTGCAGAGTGATATTTTATCACTTCTGGTTCCATTAGCCACATAGGGTTTGCTTGAAACCTGCTTCCTCCTTTTCCCTTTAGTTTTAATAATTACACTGATTCGAACTGACTCCAGGAGAGACTCCATTTGGAGCACTCCTCATCTTCTCTCCCTGCCAGTCTGGTTCTCACACTGCAAGGTCACAGGATGGCAGCTTCTGTGCCTCTGTAGTTTGCCTTCTAGTCACACCATGACAAATTGTGCAGTGAAACATAATTGTGCAAAGGACAAGGAAAAAATGTGATGGGGGAGGGAGATTGCTACTGATTTAAGAATAATGGTATCCTACTAAAAAAGTAAAATTAAAAAATTTTAAAAAAAGGTTCTTGACTTGCATAAAAACTAATTATGGAATCTAGAAAATCTTACTTACTTGTCCTAAAAATAAAAATAGTTTTGGTGGCATTTTTCCGCCTAACAAATTTATTAAAAGGTACAAACGTTTTTGAGCTCAGTTCACTTCATTGAATGGCTAGATTGTTTATGCAGATGCAGGTTACATGTGAGAGAGATTACCTTATCATTTCACAACTGGGATGCATTAAAGCCCCACAGTGTTTGTTGAGACTTTCTGAGATTGCCCAGAACCATTTGTTGGTTTCTTGCTCAATGGTGCTGTTTAAGAGCCACTTTTCCCAAAAAAATCATTTTAAAGTCTTCTAAGGGGGTGCCCTGGTTGAAATACTGTTGTGTTACTTTATCCTTGTTTTGAGACCTGATGATAAATGCGTCTCCATTAATTATTTTGACAAGCCATGCAGATAATCAAGTGGAAAACCTGAAATCTAAGAATGAATTCAATGTGTCCTTTCCATCTTCTGTAGAGGTAAGAATAAACAAAAAGATATATTCAAAGCCCTAATGCAAATAATACCAAAGATAATGGGTCAATTTATTATCCAAAGCTCCTGAAGGCAGGACAAGAAGCAATGGATGAAAACTAATCAAGGAAAGAACCAACCTAGAACTAAGGAAAAATGTCCTGACAGTTAGAACAACCATGGAACGACTTGGCTCCAAAAGTTGTGAATGTTCCAACGCTGGAAGTTTAAGAAGAGAGTGGACAACCATTTGTCTGAAATGATATAGGGCTTCCTGCCTAAACAGGGGTTTGGACTAGGACTTCCAAGGTCTCTTCCAACTCTGTTATTCTGTTAATTCTTATTTTTAATTTAATTTAATTTAATGATGGGATTTCTATGCTGCCCTATCTCCCAAAAGACTCAGGGCGGCTCACAAAAATAAAAACAGAAATACAAAATTTAAAAAGCAATTAAAGAAGAAACCCCAATTACATTAAAAATTAAAACCACCAACAAATCTAAAAACAATTAAAAACCCCTTCAGTCCAGGTTGGCCGATCGAAAAAGCCAAGTCTTTAGGTCGCGGCGGAAGGAACGAAGATCAGGAGCCACCCAAAGCTCCACGGGTAGTTGGTTCCAAAGGGCAGGTGCACCCACAGAGAAGGCCCTCCCCCTGGGAGTCGCCAGCCAACATTGGCTGGCCAACGGCACCCTGAGGAGACCCTACCTGTGGGAGCACACAGAGCGATGGGAAACCATTGCTGGCAGCAGGTGCTCCCGCAAAAAGCCCAGACCTAAGCCATGAAGGGCTTTATAGATGATTACCAGAACCTTGAATCTCACCCGGAGGGCAACCGGCAACCAATGCAGCTCACGCAGGAGGGGTGTAATATGGGAGTATCGGGATACTCCCATCACAACCCGCGCGGCCGCATTCTGCACCAGTTGAAGCCTCCGAGTGGTCCTCAAGGGCAGCCCCATGTAGATAGCATTGCAGTAGTCTACACAGGAGGTAACAAGCGCATGAGTAACCGTACGCAAGGCATCTCGGTCCAGATAGGGATGCAACTAGTGCACAAGGCAAACCTGCACAAATGCCCCCCTGGCCACAGTTCCTACATGATCTTCCAAATTGAGCTATGCATCCAGGAGGACGCCTAGATTGCGTGCCCTTTCCACAGGGGGTAACACCTCTCCCCCCATGACCAAAGATGGAACATTCTGGGCAATCCAAGATGCTGGTATGTACAGCCACTCGGTCTTGGCCGGGTTGAGCTGAAGCCTGAATTTATCTCTTTAGAAAAGGAGAAGACACATGGGGGAGAGGGAGAAATACAAGTCAAAACAGATAAGAAAGTAAGGAATTGATGGGAGAACAACCAGTCACTTTGAATGAATTCAACTCTGCAGGCTGGATGGATTATATCCCAGAATACTAAAGGATATGATCTCAGAACATTGACATTGATTTGGGAACTCCTGGAGACAAGATTAGAAAAGAGTTTGTTTTGTCCTAATCTTTAAAAAAAAGAGAAAAAAATGGAAACTACTGGCTGATCAGTTTGACATTAATCCCTGGCAAATCCTAGAAAAGATAATAAAGCAGTGAGTTTGCAAGCATTTAGAAAGAAACAAGGTAATTACTAGAAGTTCCCATGGTATTGTTAAATGGCATACATCCTAATCATATTGCTTATTTTAAACAAAGTGAGTAAATTAGAAGATCAAGGGAATGCTGTGAATGTTGTGTACCTAAACCAGTAAGACAATTGCTAAAATTGACCATATTCCTCTTCTTGATAAAATGGAACAATGCGAAATGGATGATTTCACCACCACAGCGGTGTCAAATGCTTAAATCTGGCCCGCGGGCCATCCTGGAAATAGCAAAGGAATGGCCTGCGGTTCCTCTGCCGGCCAAAATGGGGCGCAGGGGCTGCATGAGCCCCCCCCCCCTTGCCCCATTTTGGCTGGCAAAATGCTGCAGGAGGCTGTCCAGGCCAAAACATATGGCAGGGTGCTGCAGGAAGCGTCCGTCCTGTCTCCCCGCTCCCTCAGCCAGCCCGTGGAGGAGAACTACAATGCTGACCCGGCTCTCAAAGAAATCCAGTTTGACACCCCTACACTACCAGATGGATTCACAATTGGTTGAAAATTGTACCCAACATCTGGACCTTAATGGATCAATAGAAACAGAGATACTCAGGGTACCAGAGGCTCCTGCCATAGGTCCAGTGCTCTTCAATGTTTACATAAATGAGCACTGATGATGTTACCTAGTTAGGGCTAATGAAATGTCTGCAAGAAAACAAGCAAGCTCAGAGAGCACCAAAGACCCCTTACATAAATAACTTAGATGAGATAGAATTAGATGTTCATTAGATTTCCAGATGACACAAAACTTTGGGGGGGGGGGTGATTGCTAACACCTGAAAAAAAAAGATTCAAAGTTGAAAGCCACCTTGATAGACTTGACAGTTGAACCTTTCCCAACAACATGCAGTTTAGATAGGAAAAACCAGATACACAAATACGAGATAAGTGATATTTGGTTCTGTAGTAAGACTTGTGAGGAGGACTTTGAAGTCTTTATAAACTGCAGAATAAACACGAGTCAGCAATGTGCTGCAGCTGCCAAATGAGTCAATGCATTCTTGGGGTAGATCAACAGTAATACAGTATTAGAGGAAGTCATAGTTCTGCTCTTTGCTGCACTGGTCAGATGAAATCTTGAGCACTGTGTTAGTTCTGATTGCTACAATACATGAAGGATAATGTGCTTCTAGAAAGAGCATGGAGAAGAGAACAAAGATGGAGGCTTGGAGGCTAAATCTTGTGAAGAATGGTTAAATGAAAGGGATACGTTTGGCCCAAAGAAGAGAAGACTCAGAGGGGATATGACAGAAGTGTTTCAATATTTGGAGGGCTGTCACAGCAAAGAAGGGGTGGGTATATTCTCAAAAGTGTCTGTCATTTCAGGGAAAAAGAATAGATGGAATGTTTATAGCAGAAGTTCCAAATCTGAACCAAGGAAGTATTTCCTTCCTGATAGAATAATGGAGGTTTTTAAGCAAAAGTTGGTATGCTGTCCAGCCAGTTTAGAGTTAATGGGATTTGGGATAGGTAGTTAGGAATTGAGAGCTGTCCCCTTAAGGGAATGCATCATGGGAAATGTAGTTAAGGTATCCTGGCAAATGTAGTCCATGTCATGTGGTCACATCTGTAATCCTGATTGGTCACTAAATTGACCCTTGTTGGGTTGGGGGAGGCTTCCTCACTCTAGCCTGAATCCTGTACCATGCGGTCACTACAATTATCAATTATCATCATAAGGATGAGAGTTTAATATCTTTCTACACCACAATTCAGATATGCAAAGGATTGGACATTAAGAATAACCTCGTCATAACTGTGAGTTTACAGGATGCTTGAGGAACCAATAAAAAAGACTTTGTATAGATGCTTTGTGGAGTTACTCTGTCTGCTTTATACCCATCTAGAGTGTAAAGCAGAACAGTAGAAAGATATTAAACTCTCATCCCCATGATGATTGAAGCAGCTGCATGATAGTGGATTCAGGCAAGAGTGAGGAAGCCTCCCCCAACCCAACAAGGGTCAATTTAGTGACCAGTCAGGATTACAGATGTGACCACATGACATGGACTACATTTCCCAGGATACCTTAACTACATTTCCCATGATGCATTCCCTTAAGGGGACAGCTCTCAATTCCTAACTACCTATCCCAAATCCCATTAACTCTAAACTGGCTGGACAGCATAGTTGGGCAGCTATTTGTCTGGTATGATGATTTCTGACTAGGGCTGGGGTAGACTAGAAGACTTCCAACCTCTCTTCCAGCCCTATGAGAGATTGCTTAGGTAATATGTTCTAAAACTGTTGGACTAAACAGGTAGTTCTTGATTTACAACCATTCATTTAGAGACTATTCCAAATTACAACAACACTGAAAGAAGTGACTGATGACCAGTCTTCATGCTTATGACCATCACAGCATCCTCATGATAATACGATGAGAATTTGGGTACTTGGCAACCAGTATGTATTTATGACGGTTGAAGCATCTCGCAGTCATGTCATCACCATTTATCAGTTTAAACGGTTTTTATTAGGTTATAAGATAAAATACAAAGTACAAAAGTAAATAGGAAGACACCGTGGGAGGGAGAGGGAGAGAGGAAGATGAGGAGGGACTGGGGAAGAGAAAAGAAGAAACGTTGACTTCTGACTCCCTCTGTTGCAGTAAAATAAAGCATTAACATCAAACCACAACTTTTTGTTTTTCCATAATAATATAAATTAGCTGTTATCAATCTAGTCAGTAAAAATCAAAGCTTCATCCCCCCCCCCACTTCAAGCACAAAGTTCAGAAGCTGTCTCCATGTGGAAACAAAAGTACTTCTATTCTTTCCTTTAACTAAAACGGTCAATTTAGCCATTTCTGCCAACTCCATCGGCTTCTGTAGCCATTCGTCCATAGTGAGAATCAAAATGTCCTTCCATTTTTGTGCATACCATAGTCTTCCTGCTGTCAACATATATAAGATCAAAGTTCCAAGTTTTTTCTCCAAGTTTTTTTTCCATTAAACCCAACAGAAAAGTTTCTGGCTTCATTTTTTTTTTGTTTTAAGATTTTTTTGTATTATAATAAGAATCTTACTCCAAAATTTCTTTACTGTATCATATGTCTGCCATAAATGATAAAAAAAGTTCCTTCTTTGCTTTTACACTTCCAACATTCATCTGAAATACCTTTATACATTCTAGAATCTAGATGATTTATCCAGTGTTAAATACCAGCAACACATCATCTTATAAAATAGTTTTAAATTATAATTTAGTGTAAATTTTAAAACTTTCGTCCACATATTTTCCCATTGTTCAAGCATCACATGATGCATGCCATCACCATTTATCACCTTCCCAGCAGGCTTCCAACAAGCAAAGTCAACGGGGGAAGCCAAGTTCACTTAACAACCATACAATTCACTTAACAACTGCAATAATTTTCTTAACAACTGTGGCCAAAATAAGAGAGAATTAACTGTATATTCCTAGATCTTTTTATTTGATAAAATATTTGATTTTAATTCTTTTTTTGTTCTGCCTTTTAACTTATTTATCTTTTAATATGTTTATTACTTCATCTCTTTTGCACACGAACAATCCTAAAAGTACTAATTGAAAGGTGATGTAAAAATATATTAAATAAAACTACAAATGAGTAGTTTTTGCTTTAGGTATTGCAGCACCAAGAGCCTTGGTTGAGCAGTGGCTAGAGTGGAGTACCGCAGGCTCCTTCTGCTGCCTGCCTGCTGCCTGCAATTTGGCAGTTCAAATCTCACCAGGCTCAAGGTTGACTCAGCCTTCCATCCTTCCAAGGTAAGTAAAATGAGGACCCATATTGTTGGGGGCAATAGGCTGACTCTGTAAAATGCTTAGAGAGGGGCTGGAAAACACTGTGAAGCAGTATATAAGTCTAAGTGCTATTGCTGTTGCATTTTCTATCACATTGAAAAGGAAGTAAGGGCCATTATGGAGAAGCCTGTATTTTCCTCTCTTTTTGTCTTTGCAGACTGCTGACTAAGGACAGGATAGGATGAAAAATGAACAGTAAGTTTGCTTTGTACTCCTTATCCATAATGTGGCGTGCTGAAGGGGAAGAGTTGATGTTTATTAGCACAGATTGTCAGTTTTTAAATTTTTCTTGGTTTTAACCCAAACAGGCTCCTCACCAAGACAAACATACTTTGATGTAATGCAGTTGTGACTAATAGCATTTACATGAAGCTTCCCATTTCTGCTTCAGAAGAGAAAAGAAAACCTTGAAAATATTCCAGGGGAAACACTGTGTGCTCTAAAGTTCCTGATGGCTCCTGAGATACAGGAATCCAGGGCAGACCACTTCGCCGAATGTACCTTAAATAAATATGTCCCACAACTGCGGGACAAAACTGACATTCAGATGATAGGTGTCACTTTGCCTTTGGCACATAAGCAGTGGAAAGTGGAAAAAAATACATTTCTGTTCTCTTCCTCGTACATTCCAAAGTACAATAGAAGACTCATTATTTAGCTTTTCAAGCATGGGGGGAAGGGCAGCCTGGACCCTCAGGACTTGAACTTGGCATTTTCTTTATGGCCCTAAAGACCCTTCTGTCTTTACTGCCAAATTCCAAAGACAGAATTGAAAAAAAAAATATTAGTAGCATGGTTTGCTGCTATGGCAAGGCAGGAAACATAAAAACTGTAGCATACTCCCTGAAAAAGGCTTACTTTTGTTTTTTTTAAAAGACTTTTGCTTGAACCTTGGAAAATCTTGACATATGTGAGATATGGTCTCGCTGCAGTGCTTCTCTACATATCACTCCAAAGATTGCCCACCTCTATTCCTTAGGATGTTCAAGCATGCCTCCTAACATTCAGTACGATCCTAATTCATCTGGTCATGTTAAGATGCTACATTTTCATATCTTCATGACCAGAATCCTCACATCACAAGTTAAGAAGGACCCATGCCCGTCAGTCATCACACAGGTTAAGAAGGATCACAGTAATTACTATTCCTGGTTAGGGTGCTCAACAGTAAGACAATGGGAATCTCTGTTCCTGAGGCAGCCAGTAGTGCAAGCAAATGTCTGCATTGTACAGCAATCCATTGGATAGCTAAATGGAATGTCAGAGGGATGAGTCAAGGTAAATTAGACATTGCCAAACAAGAGACGATCAGGTTGGAAATCGGTATCCTTGGGGTCAGACTGGTCAGAGAAGGGCTTTTTCCAGTCTGAGGATTTCACTGACTATTATTCAGGACATGATACCAGGAAAACAAATGGAGTAGCATTTATTGTAAGCAAGAAATTTACTAGAGCAGTGGAAGCCTTCTCAACCGTCAGTGACCAAATTATGACCATCAGAATCCATGCCAAGCCCCTCAATATCACAATTATGAATAAGAGCATCATCATTTTCATGTGTTTCAAACTGGCTCCCTTAATAACATTTTGGGTTATAATTTTCATTACATTCTGCTTGGCACATCGATTGGGTACCACAGAATTCTGCTTCATAGGCCAACTTTATAAAGAAACCTGCTTAAAATAAATTTGAATTAAAAATCTATTTTGCATCTTGTTCAACCCTAAGCAATATGCTTTCACATTGAAGTTCTATAGTGCAACAGAAGCTTATCATTTTCTAATTCTTTTGAAATTAAAAAAGAGGTGCAGGTGCTTTTTTTAAAGTAGCAGCAATAAAATGTTTTATAATCTATGCTACACCCTTGTAGAATTGGAAAGATTTTAGCTGCATTTGAATTACATGAATACATGCATATTTTTAAGTTACTATTGATTTTTTAGCAAGGATCTTAGATTTCATCTCCTTATCTCCTTATTCAACACGTCAATTGCTCTCTTGTTCATAAAGAGTCTGTCCATCTAGCAAGCAGGAATTGCTGACTGGAAACTTCCAAAACGAGAAATCAGATAATCAGAAAGAATCAGCCATAGCTTCATTCTTTATAAATCCTGAAGTTTGTGTTACATTTCACTTGAGAAATCCTTTAACTGCTCTTTGGCTGTTGTGCTCACCCAAGAAGATACTTAACAGTAAATGAACTAGCAGACAGATTTGCAGAACCTGCAAAGCTTGGTTAGTTTTAATTCTTGGTTAGTTAAATTATTGGCTTGCTGCTTTTTTGCACCTTAGCAGGTTGGGCAAACATTTCTGCATAGGTTAGTTTATAATCTAGCATCTTGTGAAACTCTGGAAAATTAAACGGATTCATCAAATTAAGCATATTGAGCAAATGCATCCAAAGCCTGACAGATTGTGCCTCTCTAACAGTCTTTGCCTCAGGCTTCTATTTAATTGGTGGCCATGGACACACTGATTGGACCACAAATTAGCCAATCATATTTTATCCAGCTTGCTCTACACATCCATCTCGAGTTATTTGTGTTCAAGGTTCCATGCAAAGCCAGAAAACTTGGTTAACTGAATAAGCCATAACTGAGACTATCTGAAGAAGACAACCATAATTCTTGTTTCTTAGATCTTAGTGGAAGATATTGTGCACATAAAGCACCAGCAGATGAAGAACTGTTCCTCACAGTACCTTTGTAATGTTCACAGTATAACTGGACCCATTTTGATTCCTTTTTAAGACCAGCTAAATGAATTAAAATTTTAGTGAGCTGCAAGGCATTGGATACCCAAAATATTCTAAGGTTGAGAAAAATCTCTTTGTGTTTGCTAGTCGTTGCCACGGACAATGATTAATTATCAGCCTTTTACCGCTGGCTGTTCTATAGTCTCCTCCCTGCACGAATAAGTTTATTAATAGAAAGCGGCTTTGTTAGGAAACAGAGGCCTGGTGTCTTTTGGTAAAGCCTGAGCTGTAAAAGAGAGGCTTATAAAAGTCCCAATATGGTTTGGATTACAGCCAAAGGATTTGTATCCTTGCATAACAGGATGCCTCAGAAAAGAAAAACTCAATCTTTAAATAAACAAACAAATAAAAAGACAAGAAAGACCCTGAGCTCCACAGTGAGAAACACACACACACACACACACACACACACACACATTTCTTTTTTACTGGGATAAATGAAAATCTGATGCAGGGTTGTATGAAATGTTCTGACAAAAATTTGCATAACTGGATATTTGTGTAAATCCAACAAGCAATAATATTTGTTTTACACACACACACACACACACACACACACACACACACATATATTACATTGGTAAGTCTGACACAATTATTAAAAAATCAGAGGGGCCTTAGATCTGCAATCTGAATATTT
Source organism: Naja naja (assembly GCA_009733165.1). Lineage (NCBI taxonomy): Eukaryota > Metazoa > Chordata > Lepidosauria > Squamata > Elapidae > Naja > Naja naja. Next base: position 81,448,202 of record CM019148.1, on the reverse strand, counting down.
TTTTCTTTTTCATCTGAGGTAGAAGTGAATGCTACTCATAGAAACCTAGGAAGTAAGCCAAAACCTTACTGCAGCCCCATATGTGATGGTACCAGTATATATAAAGAAAGAAGCCAAAAAAGTCCCTACTATGTTCAACTTGAATATTGTAGTGCATTCTGAGGACTGCTTTGAGTATGTGCACATTTAAGATACAAACATAGCTCCATGCAAACCTATGTAGTTCAAGGCTTCTGTGAGGAAATTGGTTTAAGAAGAGACAATTTAATTAACCGAGCATTGTTATAATTGGAGGAATGTTAAAAAGCTAATTTCAAGGCTGAATATACTTATCGTGGAATGGACAGTCTTGATAGTCTTAATTGTGAAAATTAAGAAAACTATCATTTTAAATCAATGTTTTCCACATATAATAAAATTTGCATTGGAAAGAACAACAATACATTCTTTAATGCTACTCTTTGGGGAAATGTAGCACTTGTACTTACTTGCATTCCTGAGGAATTTATAAATGTGGATTTTAAATGAATCGGATGTTGCAGAAACTGGCAATGAAAGTATTTTTTTAATATATTTTTGAACTTTTCTTGAAACAGTACTAGGTTTTTTTTTCCTTTACCTTTAAAATTCTGGTGATATACTGGTAGATGGTGACAGCAATATAACACTTCTATTATTTATCAGTTTCTTGCTGCTGAACAGGACAACTTACACGTCTGAAACTTCTACACCAAGCTGAACCTGACATTTTTAGTTTGTTTAAATAAATGTAGGAAAACCCCAGTTCATCAGTCAATTAACAGCATTCTACTCTATTAAGCTGTAATATATCAAGAGTTCTGCAATCAATGGGATTTGAGTGAAGTGACTTGAATTTGGCACTGGGGAAAAACTTACTTAATTTTGGAGGAGTTGTTCTGCTTATAATGTAATTTTTCAGGCCATTTCCTTTCAAACTTTCCCATGTTTTATTTATGTTTAATTTTGAAGTTGATTATTTTGTTAATACTATTATATGGAAGTGTACTAATTTAATTTTTTATTAAAAGAAATCAGGAGAACATTCCTCCATGATAATTATTAAGTAGAATGTACTTGTGTTTTTAAAGACTATTTTCCTCCTGCCTTTATATACATATATTTGTGAATAGTTTGGAAAGTAACCATAGCATATTCTTTCAAGGGTCATCCAGGTCAGCCACTGCAAATTCAAGATAAAACTTCATAGCTTAAAAAAACGTTGAGGCTTGGAGACTTGGGCTGAGATAAACAGTCATCAGAGAGATAACAGATTTGTCTGACTTTGTGGTATTCAATAAATCATAACAAAACCTCAGAATGCTGGAAACAGGCCAGAAGTTGATAACTTAGATTATAACTTCTACAATATTTTTGGAAAAGCAGGGACATGTTTCCCTATCACATTAATTCATTCTAAACTTTAGGTTGCCTCAAGCATGACCTATTTCTCTTTTTTCTATGCTGGGACAGCATGTAGCTTATTATTTCTGTTGAACAACTTAACTAGCTTCCGCTTTATTCTGATAATGGCTGTAATTCAGATCTTGCCTCACTGACAATCTTGACAGCAAGAACTGTATCTTCCCACTGATTGATAAGCCACACTGGCAGGATAGATAGATAGATAGATAGATAGATAGATAGATAGATAGATAGATAGATAGATAGATAGAGATGATAGATAGATAGAGATAGATAGATATTCAAAATCTCTGTGCTAAATGAGACAATTGTTAAGTGAGTTTTGCCCCATTTTATGACCCTTCTTGCCTTTGTTGTTAAGTGAATCACTGCAGTTGCTAAGTTAGTAACATTCTTATAAAGTAAACCTGCCCTCCCCATTGACTTTGCTTGCCAAAATGTCACAAAAGGTGATCACATGACTCCAGGACATTGCAACTATCATAAATATGAATCAGTTGCCAAGTGTTTAAATTTTGATAATGTGATCATGGGGATGCTGCTATGGTCAAAAGTGTGAAAAATAGTTGTAAGTGACTTTTTCAGTGCTGTTGTAACTTTCAACAGCCATTAAACAAATTGTAAATTGAAGACTACCTGTAGATAGATAGATAGATAGATAGATAGATAGATAGATAGATAGATAGATAGATAGAGATGATAGATAGATAGAGATAGATAGATATTCAAAATCTCTGTGCTAAATGAGACAATTGTTAAGTGAGTTTTGCCCCATTTTATGACCCTTCTTGCCTTTGTTGTTAAGTGAATCACTGCAGTTGCTAAGTTAGTAACATTCTTATAAAGTAAACCTGCCCTCCCCATTGACTTTGCTTGCCAAAATGTCACAAAAGGTGATCACATGACTCCAGGACATTGCAACTATCATAAATATGAATCAGTTGCCAAGTGTTTAAATTTTGATAATGTGATCATGGGGATGCTGCTATGGTCAAAAGTGTGAAAAATAGTTGTAAGTGACTTTTTCAGTGCTGTTGTAACTTTCAACAGCCATTAAACAAATTGTAAATTGAAGACTACCTGTAGATAGATAGATAGATAGATAGATAGATAGATAGATAGATAGATAGACAGACAGACAGACAGACAGACAGACAGACAGACAGACATGAAACATAATTAAAATAGCCAAGGCAGAGTGGTTGTGCATACCGACATCCCAGTCCAGTTTGGAGGTTCCATCTTTGGTCATGGGGGAGGAGGTGTTACCCTCCGTGGACAGGGCACAGAATCTGGGGGTCCTCCTGGATTCATGGCTCAAGTTGGAGGAGCAGGTGGGAGCCGTGGCCAGGGGGGGCCTTTGCCCAGGTCCGGCTGGTTCGCCAGTTGTGCCCATATCTGGACCGGGATGCCCTACGCATGATCACTCAGGCGCTCATTATCTCCTGACTGGACTACTGTAACGCTTTCTATTTGGGACTGCCCTTGCATACCACTCGGAGGCTTCAGCTGGTGCAGAATGTGGCTGCGCAGGTAGTGATGGGAGCCCCCTGATACTCCCATATCACACCCCTCCTGCGCGGCCTGCATTGGCTTCCGGTTGCCCTCCGGGTGAGATTCAAGGTTTTGGTGTTAACATTCAAAGTCCTACATGGCATGGGTCCAGGATATTTACAAGAATGACTCCTCCCTGCATCAAGTACCAACTGCCCGGTACGGGCGCACAGATGGGGTCTCCTCAGGGTGCCGTCCATGACTCAATATCGCCTGGCGGGGACCCGGGGGAGGGCCTACTCCATGGCAGCCCCCACTTTATGGAATCTTCTTCCGCTGGAGCTCCGGCTGGCTCCCGATCTCCGCACCTTCCGCCACGAGTTAAAAACCTGGCTGTTTTTACAATCTGAGCTGTGCTGACTCTTTGGGGTTTGTTCATTTTAATTCTGGGGTTTTAATGTTAATTCGGCTTCATTGTTTAATATAGCTTTAGGTAATTTATTGTTAGTATTGTATTTTAGCTGTGAGCCGCCCCGAGTCCTTCGGGAGAGGGGGCGGCATATAAGTCGAATAAATAAATAAATAAATAAATAAATAAATAAATAAATAAATAAATAAATTTAAAAAAATAGATACTAATGGTTGTTTCTACATACAAATTAGGGATAGGTAAAGGTGCACCGAAATGACCAGGTTCAAATTATTATCCTTTAGACACATTAGATGAAGACCTAGGTCTCTGGAATGGGCTCTAATACTAGGAAAAGCGGAAGGAAAGAGAGAGGGAAGATTAGCAGAGGCACCTGTCTAAAAATATAAAAATTGTGAACACACTGCCTAACATTTAGCACTGAAAACATTACCCTCATGAATAAAAAGCATGTCAGCAAACTGAAGAAGGGAATCTATCTTCTTAAGGCTATCCAATTTCATGGATCAGAACTCCCAGTGTTAGGCTTTAACATTTAATAGGAATTGTAATAGCTCTGTTAAACATTTCCTTACATTATAATCAACCTGAATTGTAGTTATAACATTACTGGACAAGCATTCTACTTATCATGCAGTTATAAAATTCCAGGCACACCAGAGTTCAGTATAAGCAGCTGGTGAATCAATATTTAAGTGGGTTATATAAGTGTCAAATGTTTACTCTTCTTTGATGAAACCATGCTGGGCATCTTTATCAAGATTGTAAAAATAAAACACAACCATATGGCAATGGGGCTCCTCTTCTTAAGACCCAGCAGTTTAAAAATAAATAAATGAAATCAAGGGGAAAAATGGAAATGCTAATGATAGACCCAGCAGTTTTCTAAAAACAGCTTTTGTCATATCAGTCTGCCAGCATAATCAAAATGGCTAAATCCAATAGGAAGTGATTTGCTTCCCTTTTATATATTCATGAATATAGTTATGTAGGTTTGTTTTATTTTGCTGCTTAAAATTATAGTGGATATTAAAGAATACAGAGCCATGGAAAGTTGTGCCAGTGTTGAATCGTTAATGTACAAAGTCAGCTATATACTGAAGAGCCTTGGTGGTGCAGGCTGTTAAATGCCTAGCACTTAAGTTCCAGCTGCCTGCAATCAGTGCAGGCTCGAATCCCACAGGCTCAAGGTTGACTCAGCCTTCCATCCTCTTGGGGTACGTAACTTGAGGACCCAAGATTGTTGGGGGCAATAAGCTGACTTTGTAAAAATGCCGCTTAGTAATAAGCAGGCATATACAATGGAATGAAGGCTATTGCTGAGCACATTGGGTTGTGCTCCAAAAATTGTAAGCTGCCCTGAGTCTCCGGAGAAGGGGAGGATATAAATATGAATTTAAAAAAAAAAGAATGCCATTATTGAATCATTGCAACAGAAACTGGTCATTATCATTACCATGCTGTTAGCCTTCAAGAACCACAGAGGGCATAGCCAACAAGATCATTGAGCGGATAAATATTTTAGGAGAAAGTGGAAGGTTCTGTTTCCATTAAATTATGTATATTAAGTTTTCAGAGGGTTAATGTTCTTATTTTATTCTCTCCCCCCCCCATGCACAAAAAACACCTATAAATATCCTACCACCATATTTGGTGATAAGTCCTGGGAGGGCTGTGGACTGAACCCAAAGGGACTTGAAAGCAGCACCTGACCTTGAGGTCTTAGATTGAGTGACCCTTATATAAATCAACAACCTAAGATATGGGGGGGGGAATTGTGCCTCAGCATTCATTGGTATTCATCTGGCTAGCCTCCTATCAGTGTGTGTGAGAGTTGAGGGCTGTTTGGAAACTGAAACAGTATTTGCTGTGTGAGCAAGAAAGAGACAGCAAGGAGCCTGGGGGTAGCTTAGCTCAACTGTTCTGTACTAAAGCTGGTTGCTGCTGTGAAACTGAAACTCCTCTCCTCTGCTTGTGTTTTGCATTTGGTTCAGATTTCTTTTCAGGTGGGGAGGGGGAGTAGAACTCCTTAGCATCAAAGTGTATTAATAATAATATACAAAATATTAATGCTCTGATGGTCATTTTGAAAAATCCTTTCTTAGTGAGCACCTGGAAGCCAAGAGCACAAATCTGTTCATACCACACCCACATCTACCCAAGATAACTTGGCATGGAATTTGTAGTGTGATAGCAGGGCCAAACTATTTCTCTGGGAACTCATTTCCAAATGTCAGAATTCTTCATTTTTGTTCACAATGCTCATAGTGTGGGGAAGATGGGAAATGAACTGCAAGCATCTTCTGGCTTTTTGCAGAGGCACTTTCACTTTTTGAAACCATGTCTCTAGCAGAAGTTTGAAGAAGATATATTTTCTCATTTCTTATACTCATTTCAACCATGGTGTTCTATTTATAAATGAAGGAGATGAAAACAGTCTCTCTATAGGCATCTATTTTATTCTTCCCCATATGGCTGTATTTTGGGAATTCCATGCCAAATAGCAGTGATATTGGCCCACCTGCTGCTTAACCGCACCAATTCACAAAAATCTATTGTATAAAATGTATCCCCTAACACATCTCATTCATATGAGATAAACTTTCTGATTCTCAATTTTTGTATATATGGTGAAACCATTAAATGTTCTAACTCTTAGTAGCAGAGCCTCCATGGTTTTAATAGGTCTTATTCTAAATATTTTGTACTCTTGTGGATATGCTATCCCGTAACTATTAGGGGAGATTGGACAGTGGAGAATAGGAGATGGGATTTGTATTACTGCTGCTAATTTTTTTACCATTTGTTTAATCTATTGACCTAAGGTCATTTGTCAAATGAGTGCTCTTGTTCCTGCCACAATACATTCTGTTCCCCTTCAGAGGGGATAGGAGAATAGATTTACAAGGAATAATTAAAGAGGAAGTGTAATCTGTAATGGCTAAGTGAAAAGCAAAGGAAATGCCTCTGGATCAGTTCACAGGATGGTAAAATTTTACCAAGCCAAGGAAATTAGTCTAATGACCAGCAGAGAGTGAAAATCTGCCCCAAGAGTCAACTCTCATCATTTGATAGAAGTACACTCAGGAATGTGCTTTGTCCTTTCTTATGAAACAGATGGACTTTCTCCAAATGGTTTCACACTTATTCCCCCTGATTATTTTCCCCATTTGGTTTTGAAAAGGTTTCTTCTTAGAATGCTGTATGATTATTGTATTTTGGACAAATAAATCATTTCAGTAAAGTAGGTAAATGGGTTAAAATCAAGTGCTGAAGTTCTTTGCAATTAAATACTCATTGTCTTTATTATCACCATTGTTAGAATGACAATTTCATTTTCCTCCAGATATTTTCTTCTGCAAGACCCTAAAAACCTGGCTCTACCAGTTGGCCTGGGGTCTAAATGGGGTGAACCACAATGGAGAGGGCTGCTGGAGTGATGGCAAACTCTACCTCCTCCCCCACTCTCTATTCTCCACCCATCCATGTTTTTGATCATCATATAATAGGTATTCTCATTATGTTCTTTTTCACTGTTCATTTTACAGTTCCATTATTTAACTTACGTTCTGTTAACACTCTTTATCAGTTTCTTCCTTTTTATCATTGTAAACCACCTGGAGTAGGCCCATGGCAAGATTGGTGCCAAATAAATTTAAGAAATAAAATAGATAATAAATTTAAAAGAAGTCTTAAAGGACTTACATCTCAAGCAATATATATAGAGACTCAATTTCATAGCAATGACATGTTGTATTGAACATGAGCAGCAATGACGTACTTTTATTGAATATTGTTTTATGTAGAAATGTTTTTCATAACTTTTCCTGTTTGATTAGCAGTTTGTGTACACGTATCTACTAGTAATGGTTTTTGTTCTCCAAACCATTCCTTGTTCCCTTATGTTTGTGTGCCTGAGTTTTCCAATAGCTTTCTGCTAGGGCTAGTGCCATGAAGGTGAATAGAACGTTAATTATTCTGAAGAAGTGTTTGTTCCCCAACAACAAAAATGGATGAATGGAGAATAGAATTATCCATTTCCCTTAGATTAGCTATTTTTATTGTTGTTTTTACTAAAGAAATACTCACATAGTCAAGTGAATATTCAAGTTAATTGAAAAGTCATATCATGGCTTTTAAAAACACAGTGCTGTAATTTTAGATATTCACATATATATGTTTGCATGTGCATGTACATTGTATAATCAGTTTTAAATATATATTCATGAAAATAATGTATAAAATGCTAGTGATTTAAAAAATTAAATATTAGAGAATATCATAAACCAAATATGATTACAGAATGCCCAAATAAAAAAACACACACATGTAGACTTTTTATAAAAGCTATGATTTGGTAAACTTAACACTTTGTAAAAAAAATACAACTAAGGCAATGATAGAATCTTAGAAATAAAAAACAGAGTAGCAAAAATTGATAGGTTTGAATATTTCTTGTCCAGATCATTTTATAAACAAATTTAATACCTAAAACATTTACCTATTCCAGCTTAGTTTAAGAAAATCTACCATTTAAACCTCTGAACAAAACATTTTGAGATCTTAAATATTTATAAATGTATTGTTTATAAATATCAATTTGGGGGTAAGATTATTTTTAACATTCAACAAGAAAAGTTAATATGCCAATTGTTCCTGTCAATTATACCTGATCAATGGCTATCCAGGACACTTTCTTCTTCCATACATATTATTTATTTAATTAACAAATAAGAAATCAATAAATTTGGGCACACTTGACATCTATATCCCCCACAAACATGTGTTCTTACTAGTGCTCCAGGTTCAGAATTAATTATTGCAGCCCAGCAGAGAATGTACACTATTTTCTGGAAAGTAGAGGGTAGGGACGGGATGGGAAGGGAGAAAATTTAGATGAATACAGGCGCTATGAGTCTGTCTTTCAGAAGTACTCCAAGGAATGGATAAAACTCCACCTGAAAACACATTAACTAATGCATAACCCACATGCCTCTGGTCCTGCCACAGGCTGAGTTAAATAATACGTATCTAATGTGATGACAGCTTCATGGGGGGATGGACCATCATTGTCAACAGGAGAGGCCTCCAGCAGCATGTTAGTTGGGAGGAGACACTCTGATTTGATTTCAGACATTAGCAACACTTGGAGTGACTGACATGTGATGAAAGGGAAAACAACTCTACCTTCCATGGTGGATTACTCTAGCGCCGATGGAGAAAACTGCTTTCACTTCCTGACTGTCTCCTAAACTACTTGAAATGACTGAGTGTTTTTTTTTATTAAACTAGTTGGATAAGTACAGAGGAACATGCAAGAGATGTAGTTAAAAAGCAGGTTGTTGGTTGCACTGCCAAGGCAGTTTTCATTAAAAAAAATTCTTCTTTTCATCTCCACTTAATGAATGAATTCACCTGTGAATTTAATACTAGAAATAATGCAGTTCTAGCTAGTTCTGGTGAAGTATTTAGAGCCTCCTGAAAGCCCATTTCAAATCCCACGTCTTAGTGAAATGGTCAAATGTCCTGTTTTATACAGAACAGCCTGTGTATAATTGTTTCCCCTGTTTTTATGGTCGTCCATTCCAAGCTACTTTAAAGCCAAGAACCATCAGAAAAAATAGTCATGAATATTTAACAGGTGGACTTCAAAATTAGCAGATACATCCATTAATCTATCAAAGTCTTGCATAATTTGGTGAGAGGTATTGTTTTCTAAACATGTAGAGTAGTTTTTAAAAGGTCAAGGTAGTGGTGTGATCCACAATGGTGTGATCAAAACTGTGCTCCCTCACATAAAAACAAGCAGATTTTAATCACACTATTGTGTGATGACATTTTGACTTTTTTTTAACCATGCCATTTGGACATTCCTGTATATACTTGTAGCACCTTAAGGATCAATATATTTGTTGTGGCAGCTTTTTTGACATGGATGGTATTCAGCAAAGCTCTTGCCATGACTAATTTTGGATTCTTTAGAAAAAGACTTCTTGCTGAATATATTTACTTTTTTGCAGCAGTTTATAAACTATGCTATCCCAAGACTTAGTTTGCAGCACTAAAGCATACACTAAAAGCATACATAAAGCATACACTAAAAGGGGCTGTTGGAAGAAATATTCAGGTACAGTTCCAAACTGGGAGAAAGGCACTGCAGACAAAATGGAGGCTGATTGGAAAGAGGGTCCATTTATTGATGAAGCAGAACCACCAAGTACATGTGATTCTGGGAAGTTGGAGTTGAGAGTAGTTAAAGGGGTTTTTATACCTTCTCTTGGGCTTTGCACTTGAGCTTTCTGTTCCTGTGCAAGAACATGTATTCTATTGGCTTTTGTAGGGGTCATAGCTGGCTCTATAGGTTGTCTGAGCTCTTGGGTTTGGTTGAAGTTTGGACTGCTGAGATGATGCAATGAAGAGGCTTGTGTTCTGAAAGAGTGTTGGGCAATTCCTATTATGCTTAATTGCTTCGTCCTGGTTTGGATCTTGAGTAAGGGTTAGGGTTATTCTATTATCTGTTTTACTCCCTAGTTTTAAAACAATATCATCAAAGCCAATGTTTTTGATGCTAAATGATGACACAACTGATAGTTATTAAAGTGGTTCTGGGGTCCTTCTGCAGCCAGTGATTTTGGGATTATTCACTCCATCTGACAACAGCCCTGAATATAATTCTAAAGCTTTTTTATTTTTGGAAAAACATGTTACTGGATACTCCTAATATATGTCACCTCGTGGTCTTTGTAGCTGCTTACTGATTATCTTAGTAGAAATGTGGGAGACGAAGAGAGAGAAATAGATGAGAAATCTGATTTATGAGGTTGAAATGTTTTGTCCACATAAGAAGAAGCCAAAAACATGGTTTTGTGTAATTGTTATTGAAGACAACCCTAACCCTAACACCCATGTTTCTTCTATAGTGATTTAATTTTTTGAAAAGCAATGTCAGGGGAGATGAAAAGGAAAGCCTCAAGGAAGCGCAGAAAATTGAGGATTTAATGACTTATTGATGTTCACTCAACCTCCTGTTCACAGCCAAGATTAAAGGCTAGAATAACTTCCTGTACAAATTCTGTTCAGAGTCCAACACCCCCCCACACAAAAGAATGTAAGATTTACATAGTTTATGCCTTTCATAGATAGCATTGTAAAAAGAATAGCTACCAGATCTCTGCATAGACCAAAACTATTCAGGAAAAAGAAGGAAAAATATATTTTAGAATGTTGAAACAGTTGTGGATTGAGAGCCAGTGTGACAATAGTTAGATTATAAAGATTATACCTATAAAGCCCTGCATGGCTCGGGTCCAGGGTACTTGCAGGAGCGCCTCCTACCAGCATCGAGGTCCAATTGCCCGGTACGTTCCCACAGGAAGGCCCTCCTGGGTGTGCCATCGGCCAGACAGTGTCGGTTGGCTGTCCCCTGGGGGAGGACCTTCTCTGTGGGGGCGCCCACCCTTTGGAATCTGTTATGTATGCATGTTTGAAGTCATTAGTTTAGTTTGAACTGTTCTTGTAAAATGTTAGAAATGATTGGTTTAAAAAGTGCGGGAAAACCCTGCACTCTGATGGGCTGTCAACTGCGGCTGCTGGCTATAAGTAGCAGCTGCAGCCCAGCCAAGGTGGGTCCGTTCTGAGCTGTAGTCACTAATAAACTAAAGAGCTTGAAGCACTCCGCGTCTGTCTCTTCATGCAAGCATAACAGAATCAGCTACCCCTGGAGTTGCATTTGGCCCCAGACCTGCGCTCCTTCCGCTGTGATCTCAAGACTTGGCTGTTTGCACAGGCCGGCCTGGACTGAGCAGGGTTGGGAATTTTAATTCAAGGGTATTTTAATTTGATTTTATTATAATTGGATTAGAGTTAATTTGATAAATTTTGTATTTATTGTATATATATTTCTGTGTAAGGAGTCCCCGAGATGGGGTGGCATATAAATCCAATTAAATAAATAAATAAATAAATAATGAGCAGACACTTCTAGTGTCTTGTCTAAATTTAGTCATGGAAGCTTATTGGGGTACTTCGAACCAAATGCTCTTTTTCAGCCCAGCCAATAAAGGGGTACTATAGGATCTCCCATAGGTGATTACCCAGCCTTTGTTGAAACACCTCCAGTGTTTCTATTTACTTCCTAAGGCAGATCTTAAGATTGTGTGTGTGCATGTAGGCAATAAATTGCCTCTAAGAAATTGAGTTCTGATAGTTCTTCCTGTTGTGGACAGCTTCTTTTCATATACTGTTCTTATATAGGCAATGTTTTCAGTTGATGAAAACAGGGCTATGTTTACTTCCTTTATTTTACTTTATTTCATTTATTTTATTTTAATGTTATTTACTTAATTTTATTATTTTTATTATTTTTTCTTTACTATATTTTAATGTTTCCAAATTTATTTATCTGAAATAAAATAGATTCATTCATCTGCCTACTTTGGTGGTTCTGGAATGAAAATAAGGTAGTAGCAACTTGTGACTTGCATTCAGCTATGGCTTCCCACTAACTGTTCATGTATCTACATAGAAACCCGAACAAATATTGGTGCTAGCTGGACACCTGCTAAGGAAAGCTGGGAATAGAACATAGTTTAATTTCTCATTGGAAAAGCTTCCATAGGAGGTGGACATTTATTGTGCTGGCATTAAAGGTAGAATCTTAAAAAATGTCTTTACTTGGAAACTGCTTCTGGACTTTGTGCTTGAGGTGGGAAAAATAAAGCTTTGGTTTTGGGTCTTGCCTATTAGATAGATTTGTTGATCTAGAAAAGGCTAGTTTAATATTATTATGTAAAAGTAAAACATTGATGTTACTATCGTATTCTACTGCAGCAAAGGAAATGGAAATTCAATGCCTTTTCTTTCTCTTTCCCTTCTTTTCTACACCCTTCACTTCTCTTTCCCCTCCCCTATTTTTCCTATTTGTTTCCATATATTACAAATCAATAAAAAGGACAATTTATGTTAAAAACTGTCTTAAAAATTATTACAGAGAAGTGGAATGGAGTGATGCCTGGTAACTAGGTTGATTTGGCTATTGAAGGTGTACAATTTTAGTAAACTTCAATACGGAGTGGCAAATATGAGCTATCTTAGTCAATGTTTATAATGCCAAATATTTTTTAGTTGGAGTGTAGCCTGGATGTCATGGAGGGAATGGAGACACACCAAAGATGATGATGAGGATACACCATGGGTTTTATCTATCCAATGCAGATAGTTCTGGTCGATGTTGAAGATGATGAAAGAGCTATGGTTTTACCTGTCAAAAAAAGCCAGCTTGATTCATATAGAAAAATAGTCATGACTATCTACCACTCCTTCCTTAAGTTTCAATTAGCAATTAGGTAGGGCCTAGAAGTGGAGTATTACATCTAATGTATTAAGTAAACATTATAGAATGCATACAAATCCAGATAGAATTGAGCTATATAACATTAGGCCCTGATGTTGTATAATATTAACTTGAGGGTTTTTTTTTTTTGCAGTTTAGCATCACAAGTAGCTATACCTTGAAATGGAAATAAGGAAGTGGGATACTTTGCTAGTTGCAGCTGTAAATAACTTCCTGGTTCTGCTGAGAAATGTAGCTTGGAGTTCAAAAGTAGATGCTGGGAAATATGTACTGAGTTTCTATCAATTCCTCAGAACAGATAAAAGCTGGTCCCATTCCTTCTTGAAATTTTGAGTTTTGTTCTGCTGAAGCTAGTTCATATTTCATTGCAGCAGAACATAGCTAACCCCTACGAGACATGGGACCGGGTTACTTATGGGAGCGTCTACTGCCGCATCGAATACCAACCGCCCTGTACGAACGCACAGGCAGGGACTTCTTGGGGTGCCGTCTGCGACCCAGTGTCAGTTGGCGGTATCCCAGGGAAGGGCCTACTCTGTAGCGGCTCCCGCTCTCTGGAACCAACTACCTCTGGGGCTCCGCCTGGCCCCTGATCTCCGCACCTTCCGTCACGACCTAAAAACCTGGCTGTTTGAACAGGCTGTGCTGTGCTGACTCCTTGGGGAAGGGTTTTTTATTCATTATGGGATTTTTAGTTTAATTCGCAATTAAATTACTTGCAGTAATTTAATTCTATTTTAGTTAATTTAATTTATTGTATTGTTTTTATCTGTGAGCCACCCCGAGTCCTTTCGGAGAGGGGGTGGCATACAAGTCGAATTAATAAAATAAATAAAATAAATAAACATTTTGATGGAAAGTGTCAGGCTGGGTTGCTTTAAAAGGAGAAGGAAGACCAGAGTTTAGTAACTTATACTAATATTGCCAACATTTAGTAATTTATACTAATATTGATATAGCCCAGTATCTATTATGGTTACCTTTGCAAAATCATTCCAAAAGTTGACTTATGAATGCATGTGATAAATATATATTTGTGTTTTATAGCAAGAAGATCAGATATGAGATCTCTCCCCCTTGCTCTCTAATGGTAAAAAGATAAATGTAAATCTGCTACTTTTGCCCTTTAGATCAACACTGAGGCAAAATAAAAATGGATTTCTACCAGATATTGAAATTTGTGTCCATACGTCCATTGTGCTGAGTTTTTATACCCCTTTGAACCTCCCAACAGATTTATTTATTAGATCTGCCCACCTCACCTCGAGGTGATTTTCTTTGGCATTTGACATCTCCTAAGTATACTGATACCTCTCTCTTGTTTCTTTGTGATCATATTTTGGTAACAATTCTGTTGACACTTATTAGCTGTATTGTTACCAGAAGGAGTATCTGAAATAATGTCTTTTTAAAAACTTTTCTCTGCGTGTTCCTATAAGAGATACATTTGGCTCAAAACTGACCAGAAGCTTTGCAGGTTGAGTTTTGAACTCAAGTTTCCCTAGTCCAGCATTACTTATATTATCACTCCAACTGCCATTAAGATTCTTTGGCAGATTCTGAATGGTCCACGCATTCCCAATAAATCTGCTGTTGTCATTTTACTTCTCTAGTTTGTTTGCTTGCCCTTTGCTTGGATTGACTTTAGAGACATTTTCGAGAGAACCAGCTAACACAACTTCCACATAATCAGAATTCTCAGCTGAATGTGTAACAGCAGTGCATCGTTACAGGGCTGATTGTCCATTTGAAAGACGGTCACAAGTGGTGCCACGCTCCAAAATGCATTTTGCAGGTGTCAGAAGTGGTTTTCCATGTTCTTTCTTTCTTTCTTTCTTTCTTTCTTTCTTTCTTTCTTTCTTTCTTTCTTTCTTTCTTTCTTTCTTTCTTTCTTGTTATACCAGTCCTTTCTGGCTATGTCTCTTGGATGACTGTGAGCACTTATGTGTAAATAATTTATAAGAGAATGTTTGCTTCGGTAAATACTCCAGGTAGTTTGTAGAAGGATAAAAAACAGAAAGAGAAAAAAAAATAGTCTCATGTATGGAAACCACCGGAAAGAGCTAACAGTGGCTAAGGTTGTGACCTGTGAACCTTGCTGGTAATGTAATGTGATATTGGGCAATGAAGATGGGGGAGGAAAAAGAAGTCTGGTGTGTGGACCACAAATCACAGGTTGTGATGACAAGGGAAGGCTTAATAAAAGCTAGCACCCTTCACTCTCAAATGACACTAGAGCAGAGTGGGAGATTTATTGTCCCAAAGGCTGCTTTCTTTGAAATTATTTCCATTTATCAGTGGAGATGTACTGGTAGAGTGATCAATTCTTTCTATGAGTTTAGCATATGGAATGCCTTTACCAGTGGAACAACGTGCCTTTAGAAGCTGTGGGTGTTTCATCACTGGAAGCTTTTATGAAGAGATTGGACAGCCAGTTGTCTGAAATGGTATAGGGTGTCCTGCTTGAGCAGGGGGCTGGACTAGAAGACCTCCAAGGTCTCTTCCAACTCTGTTATATTATGCTCTCTGAGGGAGAAAAAGAAAAACAGGTTTCTTGTGTTTGCTGAAACTATTGAAGAAAGGAAGGACTTGTGAAACTTTCTGTTCAAAGCATAATTGGAAAATACAGTAGTTTCTTTGAAATGAAAATTCAGGCAAAATGGGTTGCTGACAACAACAGGTGATCCCAGTGGTGGGATTCAACCGGTGTTACCACTGGTTCAGTGACTACATTTTGTGTGCGCATGTGCGCTTCGTGTACAAAAACCTTTAGCTGTGCTGCCTGGACAGCTGAAAAGTGATGTGCGCAGGTGTGCAGCATTTGGAAAGCCTCTTTTTTCCTGCTTTTTCAACCTCAGCTGTGCCAGGCAAAGTAGCTGAGGTTGAAAAAGCAGGAAATAAAGGACAGGAACCTGTTTGGTGTCTGCTGCTCTTCAGAGCTACCGGTTCTATAGAGCCAGGCAGAACCGGTAGCATCCCACCCCTGGGTGATCCATGCCAGTGCTTATACTTTCTCCAATGTATAATATAATTTAAATAAATATCCAGCTACTATAATTCCTCCCTTGCTAATTTCCAGGTAATAATATTGTAAGGTTATCTATAAAGGAAACACTTTGAGGATGCAGTCTTCTTGGTGTTGAAGGTTGCCTCTCTATTTTTTTAAAAGTCTGGACCGATGGAGGCATAAAGTTAGATGGCATGGATATTCCAAGCCCCAAATCCAAGGTGTTAGTTTTGACGTATCACATTACACCATCTGAGGCTGATGGGATTCTTAGGATTTCAAATCTCCCATATGAATCCCCCTCCAAATTGCTTTTTCTTTTGAAAATGACTTGCTCAAGAGGCAATGTTAACATCCATCAGAAATGGGACTCTTTTTTTAAAGTAATTATGTCAGGTTTCTGGGAAACTCTCCTCATTCTTCTGAGAAATTAAATCTACTGGTTTCTTTCCTTCAGTTCAATTGTGCCCAATACTTGGAACTGGACAAGTCTGTGCAGTTTTCTTGACAAGTTTTCAGAAGTGATTTGCCATTGCCTCCTTCTTAGGGCTGAGAGACTGACTAGCTCAAGGTCACCCAAATGGCTTTGTGCCTCAGGTGGGGCTATGCTGGCTAGGGAATTCTGGGAGTTGAAGTCCAGAGATCTTAAAGTTCATAAGGTTGAGAAACACTGGACTATGTTGACAAAAGTTCAGTAATATCACTTCTGGCTAACAAATTTTATGAAAACGCATACAATATATTTTAATAAAATGTTAGAAAAGGAACAACAATATACATTTTTTTAAAATTAAGACTGCTAAAAACCCTTAAGACACTCTCTCAAATCATACCTTGGCACACCTGGTCTGTTATCCAACATCAAGGGAATAAATCTTCAAATGTGCCTACTCCTCTTCTGTGTCACTGAGTTAATTATCATGTGTCCCACTTTCATATTTCAATGTGATTGCCAGTTGCCTCACATGGAAGTTAATGATAGGCTACACCCAGGAATGTCTCCAAAATGGTTTAAATTGAAATGCCCAGGCAGAATGGCAATTCAGAGAGTCATCAATGCCATGTACAGAGCTGCTTTCACTTTTATGTATTTCTTCGTTATGTATTTCTATTTCTGATCTGCTGATTCCAGCCAATGAAGTACATAAAAACAACAGTAAAATAATCTGAGAATTGCAGAGAACTACATGTCAAGGGGAAAAAGTCAATAAATGATTATAGCAGGGTAAAAGAAAGAAATAAGTTTCCAAATCAGAACAGATCTTTGGAGCCCCATAGAGCAAAAGAAATAAGTGTTCCCTAAAAGATAGTACAGGGAGCTTACAGTGTGTTGAAGTAAGTGAAATAAAGGTAATACATATTTTCCAAAGCACCCAAAGGCCAGACAAGGAATGGAACAGCTTGCCTTCAGAAGTTGTGGAAGCGTCATCACTGGAAGCTTTCAAAAAGAGACTGGACTGCCATTTGTTAGAAATGGTGTAGGGTTTTCTACTTGGGTGGGGGATTGGACTAGATGACCTATAAGGTCCCTTCCAACTCTGTTAATCTGTTTAAAATGTTATTATTAAAACCATCCAATCCAGACAACATAAATAAATTCAGAGATTAAATTGACCTGACTGTGTTTTCCCCACCAAAACTGGTCCTTATTTTTATTCTTGTATTGGGAACAGGCAGAGTACAAGACAAGAATTGAGAGCTGAGTATGTATGGGGGGGCATGGTTGAAAAAAAAAGATTTAAAAGGGCTTAGTGACATTATTATTTATTAAATTTATATGCCACCAGACTTCCAGCGATTCTGGGTGATTTAGAAATGATTTAAACCATGAAACAAGTTGATAAAAGCGAAAGAAATAAAAAGGGTAGAGATGACAGAATAACTACCTGGGTGGAAATAAAAGAGCCTAGGATACAAAGAGGTTTCAGTCATCCTATTCATCCTTCATATAGTTGTTCAGCCTTCTGAACTAGTGGAAGTTCCTGAGTGATCTTCAAGGCCATGCCCATGTAGAGTGCATGCAGTAGTCAAGTCTCAAAGTGATAAGAGCAGGAATGGTTTTCTCAAGCTTCACACAGACACACTAGTGTACTGATGTACACTAGTGTACACTAGTGTACACTAGTGTATTGATGATGTTACTTAGTTGGGTAATGAAACATCTGCAAGAAAAGTGTTTTTTCCTCTGGTGAGATCAGTCGATCAGGGCAACCTGGTCTACCCAAATATAGACCAGGTTGCCCTGATAGACCGGTCTTGCTGGGGAAAAAACTTAATCTCTCCCCTGGTATAGCCAACAAAGCAAGGAAAGCCCATGGCTTAGAGGTTAATACATCTACCTAATATGCAAGTAGCTGTAGTTTGACTCCCAGAAAGGTATGGCTAGCTGATGAGAGCTAAATAGCTTGAAATAGATCTATACTAGTCTCCCTTTATTTCTTTGTTGGTAAATATAAGTTCAACACATCTGCAGGAAAACCACTAAGCTCAGAGGGCACCATGGACCCACAACTCAATCCTGAGCTACAGATATTCTCTTCTATGAGTATATTCCACTACCTTATATCTGTTTGTTTCTTTTTGGCCAATTAAAGTCATAGGCTCATTAAAAGACCTAGAAAGAGTAGGGTGGAAAGAAGTCATCTGTTTGCAGTTTCCTGATCCAACTCATGCAATCAGACAGCTCAGTGGCATGATACTACTGATAGTGTTGAGTGATTTCTGTAAATGCAACTTGTTCAACTAAGGAAAAGCACTTAGACTTATGCCAGCAGGGGGAATGTGCTACAAGCTGCTTACCAACAAGGTTTTGTGCAAGAACATCTTAGTCAGCATTACACATTTTGCACAACTGGCTGTGTGCATTGCCAGAGGGTGGGGGAAGGGAGTTTCCTTTCCTCACCAGCATCCTGTCCAAGTCACTGAAAGAGATAGAATATTTGGACAAGATGACCATTATCCAATTCCGGAATGGGAACTGCTATAGGCATAGCAGAACCAGCAGGCTCCAACATCTAACAACGTTTGTGTGCTAACAACATCCAAAGCAATACTGAAGATGGCCTTTCTTGCCAAGGCTGTTTTGCTCATTTTCTTTCAGCCTTTGTTGTCCAGAGCAACCCACCACCACTACTGAATTATAAGGAAAGAAAGCCAGTAGATGCTAGAAATGAAGGTGCTTCGCAGACCACTAAGGTTCCCCTGTTGTGAAGGATCAATTTCAACATTTGATACCTTCAGGCAACTGCTAAGCACTTTCATCCTGTAGGATCCATTGTTGATGCTGGTCCTGGAGCTCGAGGCCAGAAGAACCTAAAATGGAGATTTGTCTGTAGAGATTCTGAGTCATCCAGGTCACGTTTGTCCCAACGCTGCTTTTTCAAGGGGCAACTGGACCTTCTGGTTTTTCTTTGAAGGTGTTTCGCTTCTCATCAGAGTTGAAGAAGCTTCTTGGATGAGAAGCGAAACATCTTCAAAGAAAACCCAGAAAGTCCACTTGCCTCTTGAAAAAGCACCTTTGGGATAAAATGGAGATTATCGTCACTCTGAGTCAGAAAAGATGACTTCTTTGTAGGTAGACCAGATCAGGAAATACATTCCACAGAATGACTAAATTCTACTTTATGGAGAGAGGCTATAATATAATAACCTTGCAAGTCTGATTGTGGTTTGCCTCTCATTTCTCTTACATTCTACTGAATCAGGAAGGAGTCCTCTTCTTAATATTATCTGCCTTCCCAGAACTGAAGGACTGTTTCTGTGCTCTTTGTTTACTGAATATTGGCTTTAAGGTTGTCTGCCCTGCCCTCTACATACAGGTGAAACTCGAAAAATTAGAATATTGTGCAAAAGTTCATTTATTTCCGTAATGCAACTTAAAAGGTGAAACTAATATATGAGATAGACTCATTACATGCAAAGCAAGACAGTTCAAGCTGTGATATGCCATAATTGTGATGATTATGGCTTACAGCTCATGAAAACCCCAAATCCACAATCTCAGAAAATTAGAATACTATGAAAAGGTGCAATATTCTAGGCTCAAAGTGTCCCACTCTAATCAGCTAATTAAGCCATAACACATGCAAATGGTTCCTGAGCCTTTAAATGGTCTCTCAATCTGGTTCAGTAGGAATCACAATCATGGGAAAGACTGCTGACCTGACAGTTGTGCAGAAAACCATCATTGACACCCTCCATAAGGAGGGAAAGCCTCAAAAGGTAATTGCAAAAGAAGTTGGATGTTCCCAAAGTGCTGTATCAAAGCACATTAATAGAAAGTTATGTGGAAGGGAAAAGTGTGGAAGAAAAAGGTGCACAAACAGCAGGGATGACCGCAGCCTGGAGAGGATTGTCAGGAAAGGGCCATTCAAAAGTGTTGGGGACTTTCACAAGGAGTGGGCTGAGGCTGGAATCAGTGCATCAAGAGCCACCACACATAGACGGATCCTGGACATGGGCTTCAAATGTCGTATTCCTCTTGTCAAGCCACTCCTGAACAACAAACAACGTCAGAAGTGTCTTACCTGGGCTAAAGAAAAACAGACCTGGTCTGTTGCTCAGTGGTCCAAAGTCCTCTTTTCTGATGAGAGCAACTTTTGCATCTCATTTGGAAACCAAGGACCCACAGTCTGGAGGAAGAATGGAGAGGCACACACTGCAAGATGCTTGAAGTCCAGTGTGAAGTTTCCACAGTCTGTGTTGATTTGGAGAGCCATGACATCTGCTGGTGTTGGTCCACTGTGCTTCATTAAGTCCAGGGTCAATGCAGCCATCTACCGGGAGATTTTGGAGCACTTCATGCTTCCTTCCATGAGCGAGCTTTATGGGTATGCTGACTTCATTTTCCAGCAGGACCTGGCACCTGCCCACACTGCCAAAAGCACCTGATTCAATGACCGTGGGATTACTGTGCTTGATTGGCCAGCAAACTCGCCTGACCTGAACCCCATAGAGAATCTATGGGGCATTGTCAAGAGAAAGATGAAAGACATGAGACCGAACAATGCAGAAGAGCTGAAGGCGGCTATTGAAGCATCCTGGTCTTCCATAACACCTCAGCAGTGCCACAGGCTGATAGCTTCCATGCCGCATTGAGGCAGTAATTGCTGTAAAAGGGGCCCAAACCAAGTATTGAGCACATATGCATGCTTATACTTTTCAGAGGTCCAATATTGTTCTATGTACAATCCTTGTTTTATTGATTGCATGTAATATTCTAATTTTCTGAGATTGTGGATTTGGCGTTTTCATGAGCTGTAAGCCATAATCATCACAATTATGACATATCACAGCTTGAACTATCTTACTTTGCATGTAATGAGTCTATCTCATATATTAGTTTCACCTTTTAAGTTGCATTACTGAAATAAATGAACTTTACTAATTTTTTTTAAATGAAGTATCAGCAAACTGTGATAAGCAGACCGAAGATGGTGAATCAGAGATAATGCACATTTAGAAACCCACTCCATTAATTAGTCTGAAAAACCAATCCTCCTTTTTATTTTTGCAAGTGTAGCATTACAGTTGCAGGAATACCAGTCGATAACAGTAAGCTAGTAGCCATATAACCAAGCTCCAAGTAATTGACATTAGCAAAGAGGTAAGAAGGCTTCTTTAAGAGTCTTTAAAGAATGACATACAGAGTCTGGAAAAGAAGGAAGAATAAATTCCCAACCTGAGTTATAGTGAGTCTCAAACCCTTTCTTCTCATGTTTCTTACACTGTGTGGCCTCTTCTCAGATAAACGCAATTGATCGTCTTCCACTTTTCCACAGTCTCTCACACACAGGAAACTTTTGCTTGCCACTAGTAAGCCTCATATCTAACATTGTCACTGGTTCCAGCAACCCAAACTCCTTTGCCAAAATTCGGGTGCAGATATATTGAAAAATCTTCAGGGAGTGGGGTAGAGGAAGGAGCAAACACAAATTTTCATCAGCCAAGAGGAGGAATCCTTTGCTTTCCAGCATGTGTAAGAGCTTAAAAATACAGTGAAAAACCACATGAAATACCCAAAGGCATTTGTTGCTCCCTTTGCCCATTAACTTAACAATGTTACATCAACTTTGAAAACATGGAAGATGCTTTAAAATATGTTTCAATTATTCTCTTTTCCTCAACATCCCTGCAGGTAGTCATTGACTCACAATGGCAATTGGGAGTGGAATTTTAGCCATAAGTTGTTGCAGTCATAAGTCAAGGTACTTATGTGACCAGGCCCAATTTTTTTACCATTTTTATGGCAGTTGCTAAATGAATCATATGGTTGTAGATCTGTAGATCATGTGGTCATTAAGCAAAATGGGTGGGTTTTTTTCCAGAAACCAGCAAAGAAACAACAACCACCCACTGGAAAATAGCAAAAAACATGGCAGATCATGATTACATGACTGTGGGATGCTACATGTGGGCGTGCATAAGCGCACGATTGTGCCTACTGTCCCTGTCCTATTGTCCCCAATTATTATTCCTATTTCTTGTATTTAAACTTATGTTTATTCTTGTTTCTTTTATATTGTAAGCTTTTGACAAATAAAATAAATAAATAAAAATAAATAAAATAAAACCAATTGTAAATATGATCCAATTGCACCTGACACGAAGTATGTGATTGCGGGTTGTGTGTAGGACATTTTACAATGGCTGGAAGTGTTTTATGGCCCTAATGCATCCTTTCCAAGGTTGCTGAAACTTCAAAAAGTTTAAAAAAAACACCTTTAAAATCTGGTCATAAGTCAAGGACAACCTATATATAAGAGAAGCCAGCCAGTATATACTACAATACAGTACAGTACATAGGGCATCCTGTGTCAGTTTTGTAAGCTGCTAAAACAAGGAGTAACTTTGTCTCCTGTACACACATTTTTACAATCTGCAGAAATGCAAATATTTCTCTGTGCAATTCAGTCTGACACTTGCAGTGATAACCCTGAGTGCCAATTTTGTTTCTCATCATTAACCTTTGAATATTAATCCCTTATAAGTATTTGCATACAACTTCCATTTTTACAGAACATTTCAATAAGGAAATGGTACCTCACTGTACTTCACGGTTAATCACAGATTAGTTAACGCAAATAACTTTTGAAGAATGACTAATTAATCAAAGGAGTGGCCCATGGGTGGAGTTGGCAAGAATATGGGCATAACTGTTCTTACGCAGGAGGATGCCATAATGTTATCATGGAGGAAATCCACATTTTTGACCTGATTACTAAGCATGTCACCTCTTGTTCCTGAACTTAACAAGTTGTTTTGTGTACTTCTTTAAAAGAAGCAATGAAAGCCAGTCCTAATTTTCAGAGGACTCATCTGGATGCATGCTGTCTTCTTTAAGATGCCACTCATTCTGATGTCTTCCTGATTGGAGATGGAGATTTTGACACCAGAAACTCTGATGATGAGGGAAAGCTATATGGCTTGAACTGCAGTCCATGTCTTCTTTCTTTCTTCTATTTCTTGTCACAGTAGATCTGTACGGCTTTTTAAAGTGCAATTTGAAGATGGGACTTTGTGATGGGAAAGAATAGGCTACAAAGTGCACAGTGGATATAGAATTTAAAAAGGAAAAGTTTGATAAGAATGGGCTCTACTTACGTAAGAATTTGCAGAAATGCACAGAAAACTTCTCAAAAACAATCGAAGCTGGGTGTGAATGAAGTTCATTTTAAATGCCAGCAGCAAGTCAACAATTGGGGGCTGGATTTGCGAAGCACCAATCACCCTGTGGAACCAGCTCCCCTTAGGTCTTCGTCTGGCCCCTGATCCTTCCGCCAGGACCTGAAGACCTGGCTGTTTCAGCAGGCCGGCCTGGACTGAACCGGGGTGGGGGGGGTGGGATTCTTTTTAAGGTAATTTTAATTAGTTTTAGTTTATTATTGGGCTTGTATTATTTAATTATTTTTAAAGTAATTTATTGTATTGCGTTTTTACACTGTGAGCCGCCCTGAGTCCTTAGGGACAGAGGGCGGCATACAAGTCTAATAAATTATTATTAATTATTATTATTAATTATAACTGATTCCATTTTCTTAGTTCAGAAATATCACATGTGGTAGCAGATGATGGGTGAAAAGCTGCCTGTATGTGTCTGTTTCCACATGCATACAAATTCTCCACATAAAAGAACACACACACAAAAATCTCCTCCCCCTGTTGAGCAGATGTTTTGAAGATGATTCATTTTAGATATAGTGGCAGCAATAGGGGTACAGGCAGAGGACAGCTTCTACCAGGGAACCAATTGTGGCTATTCCCTCTTCACTTTTTGGATTTACATTGTAGTGGGTCCCCCTGAGGAATGGATCCAATAGGAAGTTGAATTGTGGGTTTGGACAGAGGACTTTGTGTGAATAAAAGTTTGTGTTAGAAAATGTGGCAGAATTTCTAGTGGTGCCTCAGGGACTAGAAGACTTTGATGGTCCCTTCCAGCTTCCTTCTGATTGATTGAAATAGTTTACCAAAGATTCAGTTGGGCCTCTTTAATGTCTGCTTTTAGGGATCCATATAAGGTAATCAAAGCACAACGGACCTTTTCTTTTAATGTTTGTGCTTTCCCTACTTCTGTTATTTCATTACTTTTTTGTTTTGAAACTAGCAATTTGGACTGTGTTCTTGTTTTTTTAAAATACAATGAGCTATTTTGACTCTTGGGGGAAAAAAGTCAAACTGAAATTGAGCACATCTTTACAGAAGATGTCGTCATTTGCAAATGTGGGTAGTTTCCTAGTGAATTCTGTTTCTGTATAACTGTCAAGACAAAAACAGGACTGAGATTTACAGTCAGTGGAATGGTTTCTCACCAGATTTCTCAATCTTTGGTAGGGCAAGATATGGAAAAAGTGCTGACACATTTTAGTCTTTGCCGTTAGGACCCATCTGTGATAAGCCGCTCCGTTTGGAACATCTGTACATTTTCACAAGTGATACACAGGAATCTAGAGAGGAACCAAAAAGACAAAGTGACATCAGATCAGGCTCTTGCATTGCTTAACAGAGGTTTAATCTCCAATCTTTATATAAATATTCAAGTGTTAGGACATGTTGGGAAGCACTCTGTGAGCATCCACCCTTTTCTGGCATGCGGCATAAACCATAAGTCAATCACAAGACAGAAATTTCACCTGGCACCCTCTTGTCTTCTTTTCCTGTGACCTCAAGTCTGCAATTTGATAATGGGGTAGGGGAACAAATATATCTTGACCCTTCCAGGGCTGTTAGAAAAAGAAAGTCAGAATGGTAATAAAGGCACATCTGTTTCCTTCTACTTCTACTAAAAGATTTGACTAAAAGATGACCTATTTAGAGAGCAGAGAAAAAGAAAGAACAATTAGTCTGGGTCATTGTGTCATTGAAATATTCACTTAGTTGCAGATTTGACTTCTTTCTCCTGATGGGTAGCTGTGAATATCAAGCAGTAACCATGGACAGCAGCCTTGACATGTTAAGAGGGTGGGCTGAGCTGCAAATGCCTGTAAATAGAGAAAAAATAATGAGAAAGAAACAGCATTCCTTTGATCCCACCTTTACCTAGCCTGCATCCAGCTGCACAAAAGCTGTCATTTCTGCCATTGAGAAGAAAGCTCCTGTGTATTATTCAGTAACAATAATGATAACTAACAGAGCTTTATTATTCTGCAATTTGCCCTTGACTTCTTGCTGCCCAGGCTCTTCCCAGGAGTTCTTGTAAGGTTGTGGCCAAGGAAGGATTGTTTTGCTCTGATCAATTCCAATGTTATAATTGTATCATTCAGGTAGCATCCTGGAGGAAGGAAAACTTGGTTTGAATTTTAATCCCAGTGACATGACACTAAGTGACTGTTTCATCAAGGAGAGAGAAGTCTTTTGTTTTGTCTTCCTTGGTTGGAAAGTGTACAGTTGAATCAACACAATTAAATGCAAACCAGAAAAGAATTTTCTGTTCAGATTCATTCTTTATACCAAGCTTCATGGAGAGATATGGGGCCTTTGTTCACCAGCCTTTTCTATTCCTGTCAGCTGCAGTTAGCATGGTTCATCTAGCTGCAAATGATGTAAGTTGCAGTTTTTCAGATTTCTAGACTAAGTAAGGCTGTGTGAGCAGCATTCATTCTTCAGAACTTGACTCTTTAGCAGCGCAGTTCAAGTAATAATTTGGGACAAAACTTAAGGCCCATTCTATAGGACATAGAAGAGGAGTTTGAATAATGATTGTCATCCACATATCATGAAAAACCAGAAGAACCTTCCTGGATCAGAATCAAGAGGCATCTCAGCATCTTTTTTTCATCAAGGAAGCATTTGAAGCACTGTAAATATCCAGCTAACATTCATTACTATGAGAGTCAGTTTGGTGTGGCAATTAAGAATCTGAGAGATCATGAGTTTTAATCCCACACTAATCACAGAATCAGCTGTGTGGCCCTGGGCAAGTTATACCCTCTCAGCCCTAAGGAGCCAATGGCAAACCACTTCTGAAATCTTGCCAAGAAAGCTTCAGGGATTTGTCCAATCAGTCACCAGGAGTCAACAACGATTCAAAAGGTGTATTTAATTATATAGTAACCTCAAACATAGTAGTTCCAATTTAATATTAAAGGAAATCATTATCAATTACCCACCATCTATATGTGCATTTTAAAAGATTGCCTTTTAAAGCAATCTACACTGGTTGCAAGAGTATAAACAGTGGTAATGAATTCCATAAATTAATTACACATTGTGAGAAATGTGCCAAATCTCTTTCAAAGTTGTTGTGGGGGGAAAGCAAGAAAGAATGCTATATGCTGTCTTAAGCTTTTAAATGAAAAGCAGGAAGATACAGATCATGCTTTTATTTACTGGAAACTATTTTTCCTGATTTCAAGTTTAATCTGGTTTAATAAAATGAAAATGATTTCTAAACATAGGAATTATTTTAAGTTTATTCTGAGACAATTCTGAACCAGTCCATTTGTCCCCCCTTCTTTTATCTTTCCAGCTGCCTTTTTAACTCCATTTTTCTCCTTTTAAAAAAGTGAGCAAAATTTGATAGGGCTCTTCCTGCAGCTCCTTCAAGTGGAGAGACTAAAGCAACATCAGTTCCTAAACAGGATGTACGTCCAGGTAAATTTGCCCAATATCAAATAAATGAAAGTCTGTGTGCCATTCCATGTTAAACTGATGAGATGTTGACAAAGGTAACTTGAGAAGATAAAGTAGCATTAACTAGGAAAAGCATTTAACCTAACATGTGTTCCTGGAATACAAAAATCCCTGGAGCTTTGTCATGATGATGTTCCTGACTGAACATCTATCTTGTTCTCTTTTAAGATTTTCTGAATTTTGCATTTTATAACCCTTGCCAATTAAAGTCCTTTATTCCTTCTTTAGGTGAACACCAATTCTTGCCTCAGATACAT
Organism: Naja naja; assembly: GCA_009733165.1. NCBI lineage: Eukaryota > Metazoa > Chordata > Lepidosauria > Squamata > Elapidae > Naja > Naja naja. The sequence goes on along the minus strand of CM019148.1, from coordinate 81,421,092 downwards.
AGAGTAGTGTTTTTCTACTCAAGTGTTCTATGCTCTGTGCAGAGTTACAAGGCCCCAAAAATTGGGTAGTTGCTATCCTAACATATCTGAAGAGTTTTAGGCTGAGGAAATTTCCTGCACTCATTCAGCTCCTATAACTGGGATCTTCAAGCTCCAGGCCATGGAACAATAGTGGTCCCTGAACTGTTAGGAACTGGGCCACAAAAGTGATGGGTGAGCAAGCAAAGCTTCATCTGCACATGTGCAGGATCTCAGTGGTGGGATTCAATTTTTTTTACTACCGGTTCTGTGGGCGTGGCTTGGTGGGCATGGCAGGGGAAGGATACTGTAAAATCTCCAGTCAGAGGTTGTATTTTCCGGTTCTCCAAACTACTCAAAATTTCTGCTACCGGTTCTCCAGAACTGGTCAGAACCTGTTGAATACCTAGGTTGCACGTCTCCATGGAAAACAATTTTTATTCTGAAACTGGTCCCTGTTGCCAGAAAGGTTGGGGACTGCTGTCCTATAGTACTCCTCTATTAGCATATGTTGTCAATAAATCCCACAAAGAAATTTGTATTCCTCTTCATTTTGACCCAATTCTTGAGCCTGAAGTTGTGAAGCCCTTAAATTTCTATTGCTCCTTGTACTTTTATTTCTGAAATCTGTTGTCCAAAAATCAAGGATCTTAATCTTTTTTAAGAGATTCTCTGAGATCAGCAGTTTCTAAATATCTCCTATTCTGGAATTTGCTTGTGTCACTCTTCTACTGTATTTTCAGCCTCAGATACAAATCAAACCTTCTCTCAGCCATGAAGTCAACATTGCCACCTCAGCCCAATCTGATCTGTTCTGTCTCTCACGCATTTATTCATATCTGAAATTAGGATTTTTTTGTTGTACATTCATACATTCATGAGAAATTTCCCCTCATCAATTGTTCTATCAGTTTCACAAAGGAGAATTTATGAATTATTTTTGACAGGAGTGGAGAAATTTGGAGAAGTTCCCGGTTTGTGGGGGATGCATTTGTTGAATGAGTACATGTGCCTTTCCCTGAACAATCATCTCATCAAAGGTCTGTGTTCTTCTGTTCAATATTCAACCTCAAGTGGAAGCATCCTAAAGGAAATCCTTGCAAAAGAGTTTTTCCAGTAACAGGATTATTATCATACCTAGCAGGAATCCTGCTCTTGAGAAATGTCATCTAAAAAAAAAGGAGAATTAGCCCACATTTTGTTGCTCATATGTTTAGTGCAGAAGGTTTGTTGGTTCATTTTACTCATCATTACTTCATTTATTTAGACACATGCACAGACACCCCAACCTGTGTCTCTAAATTAGCACCTAGTCTGCAAGTGGAAACTTTTTTTACAGTCATTTTTAAAAATTGCTCAGTTTGACCCTTCCAGAGCTTGCTCTGTAACTAAAGATAGTTTATGAAGATGTTTAAAGAAACATCATATAGCATAAATCCTGGCCACGGAAGAAAAATTGCTACCATTTCACTTTACCATTGTAACAACTCTCCAATCATTTTCTGCTTTCTATTAATTTACAATTCTAGATTCACAGGAGGAAACTTGCAGGATCCCATAACTTAAATTGTTTACAAGTCTTGGTTGAGAACTGTTGTGAAAAGACTGTTGAAAGTTTATCCCGTTGGAACTCTGCTTCCTTGTTGACATTGTCAGAGGATTTTATAAAGTTAGTAAGATAGATCTTACCTGTGCAGAAGCCATGTTGATTTTTCATCAGCAAGTCTTGTCTGGATGCGAGTTTATTTTCAGTAATGCCTTCTACCTATGTACAGGTAGTCCTCAACTCACAATGGTTCATTTAGTGATTGTTCAAAGTTACAACAGCACTGAAAAAAGTGACTTATGACCATTTTTCATACATATGACCTTTGTAGCATCCCCATTATCACATGATCAAAATTCAGATGCTTGGCAACTGATTCATATTTATGACGTTTGTGGTATCCTGGGGTTACCTTTTGTGACCTTCTGACAAGCAAAGTCTATGGGGAAGTCAGATTCATTTAACAACGGTGTTTCTAACAACTGCAGTGGTTCAGTTTATAACTGTGGCAAGAGAGGTCATAACATGGGGCAAAAGCAGTGGTGGTATTCTACTGGTTCAGCCCAGTTCTGCAGAGCCGGTAGCAGTAATGAGCAGCGGAGACCAAACCGGTTCTCTCTGATGCTCTGCTGTTGGGCCCACCCACCCGCCCGGGCTCCCATACTCACCTTTATCCTCTGAATATGAAGCGCAGCTGCTTTGCGTGGCACAGAAGAGTGCCATGTGGCAGCTGCTGAAGTGACTAGAATCATGCAGGCTTTCAGGAGGTGAGTTAGAATGCCTCTGCACCTGCGCAAAGCGCGCCCACCAAGCCACGCCCACCAAACTGATGGTAAAAATATTTGAATCCCACTACTGGGCAAAAGTCACCCAACTGTCTTGTTAGCAACAAAAATTTTGAGCTCGGTTGTGATCATAAGTCAAGGACTATCTGTATTTCAAGTGGGTAAAATCATTGTGCTTGGATTTCCATCTCAAACCCTGAATCCTATTTTAAAATCTGGCATATTTCAATTTTTTTTCAGTTGTCCAATATAAGAGTTAATGTCAGGGTCATTTCACATTTGATTTGTTGCAAAATTAAAAACAGCAAATGAAGTTGATTTCTTGGATTCAACTCCCCCTTCCTTTAAAAAATTATACATATTAGACTACACTGCTTACCTCCAGTACTTTGGCAAGAAAATTGACTTTATTGATAACTTACATATTTTGGCTAAAGTAGCAGCAGTTTCACATTAGAGATCTTTCTTGAATGATAGCCAACTGGCCATGGTGACTTGTTAATTTTTAATGTGCCAATTATCTCTACATTTTGTTCCATTGTTACGATTATTTGATACAGCTCTTCACAGTTAACTCTTCTCCAGTGCCACCGCACCCCAAAAAAGTTTTGGTTTGTATTTGATTACATATCCATCTTCTTCCCACAGTAAAGCAGAGGCAAAGTATTTATTGTACTCTGTAGTGATTTATTAGTTCTCTTTCAATGTTGCTTTCAACATACTCTTTAAAGATTGTACTATCTCCCTGGATGTTTCCTTACTTTTAACTGAAGAAATGTTTGCATCTATACCTTTAAACATTTTGCTCCTCAAATTTCTTCTGTATTTATCATCCAAAAGTTTGTTTTCCTCCCCCCACCTCCCCAATTTCTGTATGATTTCCACATTTTATCACATGTTACACTGGTATTTAACTATTTGGCAGTTTTCTGAATTTTACGTTTTCTGTTGCATTTGAATTTCTTATCTTCTTCATCATCCTTCACAACTGCTCTTCCATCAGTGATTTGGTTAAACAGTACCAAATTTATCTTTCGGTTCATAATTATTTTAGATTATCACACAGGTCTCTTGCACCCATTCTCCTTCTCCACTGAGATTGTATTTTAAATGTGTAACTTTTAAATAAACCTAAAATATAACATTTTTAAAAATATAACTCAATAAAAAATTCTTGCCCTGTTTCTGAATGTCTCTTGCAGCAATCTTCAAATCTCTTGTCTTCTATCATAATCTATTTAGCATGTTGCTGTGCAAATCATACTTATTTTTTCCAGCCACACTGATCATGATACACTTATGCTTAAAATATGACAGACTTTTCTGACCACTTTCAGATTATGTACAAACACTTGGAAGGAATTGTCAAGCTCTTCTACCACTTTGCCACTTTGATCATTCTTGTCATAGAATTGCACTTCTCCCTTCTTGTGACCTTCACTTATCCAGCTCCATTAGCTGGATAAGTGAAGTAGCCAAAAAAAAATTTGTTTCCCAGAACAATTCTCCCTCCTTCCTTGCTACCTTTATTGTTTGGAGTGGCCTTTAAGAACAATTTCCTAATTAATTTCAGAATGATCCCTCATTAAAGCTTGTCTTCCCCCAGAAAAATGAAGAAGAGAGAAAAAACAAGAATCACTTGGTGAAGAAGGGTTGGTATTAAAAATAGCCAGAGCTATGAAAACTTCATGCTTTTCACAGGACTTTAAATTTTCCATAAGGAAAAGATGGAATCATGCTTAAAATAAATAAGTAGATAAAAAAGACTGCTAAGTTTTTACCAGTTTCTGCACTACATTTATCTTACCCTGTTATGCATAATAACTTAAACTCACGAAGAACTGTATATGCTTTAAATCAAGATTCTTGAATATACTTCTGATGTTTGAAAGCTTCATTTAGAAGCTATTGTATATTGAATTAATACTGGTTGGTTATTGAAAACACATGCAATGAGTGTTAACAACAAAGTCATACATTTGGAGCTTCCCCATCCCTGTCCCATTGAGACCAGATTGCTTGACTCTTGCTCTCCCATACAGTCACCCCTCTGTTGGCTTCTGTCAAAGTCCCAATTAGTTTGTTGGACTGAGCCATTCCTTGCACAAAAAACTAATCTGAACAAAACATGTTTGTAATGATCAGCTAATATATCTACAGAACATAGCCTTGTTTGAATAAGTACAGATGTGCATACCAAAGAAATAAATACCAGCTCATTAGTAATAATATGTTAGTTGCTGGGGGTCAATTATTATAAATTTGAAACAGCTTTCTGGAAGGGTACATTTCAAAAACATAAAACTTAAGAGAACTGAAATTTTGTTAGTTTGTTCTCCAGCGTAGGGCAGAATTTGACATAGCAACAAACATGATGTTTTCACTAAAACTTGCAATCTGCTGTCCAGTTTGCCTTCTCTATAATGTGCAGCAAACTTGTCTGGAATACATCCTGGTTAGCAATGATTAATTGACATTGATTATTGCTAACAAGAATGTTAGCAACAAAAGGACAACAAGGAGAAGGTAAAAACATGTCAGTGTGGGTAGAAACTCTCCCATGTGTTTATTACAATAAAATATTTCATTTGAAGAATAATCATAAGAGGAAGACATTTCTCATGCAATATGGAATTGAAGTGACGTAAAGTTACTAGGCTGGTACATAGGATATTCATGATTCATTTAATCCAAAACTTGTCATTCCTAGCTAAGAAAACGATACTGGACATAAGAAGAAGGTTTGTAGACAATGCCATTATCTCATTGCAGTTCACCAGTTGAGATTGTTAGAAGGAATGGATCCAATAATTCAGAGAATTCTCTATTTATGTTTACATTTTTCAGTGTATTTGGAACATTATGTGAAGTGCTGGCAATCCCATCATTCTGAAAGGAAAAAACCAAGAGGGAAGATGGCGTGGAAGATTTAAATTGATGGATGTGCAACTTCTACACTGGACAAAGTTGATAGGAAAACATAAAATGGTCAATGCATTAAGACCTGTTTCTTCCAACCTGATGGTTTCCAGGTCTTCACTGCTCAGGATTTTCATTCAAAATGGTACAGTGACTTTACTTCTTATTTAAACTCAATGTTTATAAATGTTTGCTGGTTGCAAAGCACCTAAATCTCAATCACATGACTACAGAGACATTGTGATGGCTGTAAAGTTACTTTTTCAGTGCCATTATAACTTTCAATGGTCACTAAACATGGCTGTTGTTAAATGAGGACTACCTGTATATTCAAAAGTATATTTTCAAGGATAAAAGAAAAGCCTTCACTGTGTGGAAGAGGATAGCATCTTTAGGAGAGATAACAATTGAAGGCCCAGCTTTCTTGAAGCTCAGTCCTTTTCCTTTTGTGGTCTTGGAGACAAGTGCTGCCTGTTGAAATTCTTTCCCAAAGTTGAGAACAGAGAAAAGAGCTTGAAAATGTTTCTCTGGGGAAGGTGAACTCTTTCAAGTATTTCTCAAAGCAGGATTCTCTCTTAGTAAGAAAATGCTGGTCCTGCCCATGTTTATAATGCAACGTTCTCTCAGCCACTGCAGGAATTTCCTCCTTGCAAATTAAGGACGTTTCTGCATACATTGCAGCTATATCACCCTGATGGTTTAAATCAGAACCAATACCCTTCCAAAAAAAAAAGTAATACATACAGTATTTGTATACTGTAAACCAGAAGCAAGTTACTGCATTTGAGAGATGACAGCAAAACAAGGAAATGAAAATTGGTTGGCAGGTTCAAACAACACTTGAAGGAATATATTTGCTTGTATTTGGCTGGGTTGTCAACAGCCTGGAAACAGTTGGTCTAGATAGTTCTTGGTTTTGATGGGCAAAAACAAGGACAAGAAACATCCTACATATTATCCTCAATAATATCTACCAATCAAGCTGATAGTAAAAACAGAAAGCAACCCCTAGTAAAAATAAAGATGATTTCTATAGGCCTTACTATCATAACACTGTACTGTTTCTTCTAGGATGAAATTGTGTTTCTTTCTCTGCCAAACACAATTAAAATGAAAAGGTTTCAGACTTTAGTTTTATTGTTCAAATAAGACTATAGGTCTTTCATGATTCATTCCCTTGTGGATATTTTTCTGGTAAATAGATGGAACAAACAAACATGTGAGGCAGAGTTCAATGTTGATAGTATCTGGACATGTAAACTTCCATGGATAAGTGTGCAACTATGAGAAAAACTTCATTTAGAAAAATCCCAAGATTAATCAGCTTTTGAGAGACAGCCTGTAAATGCAAAAACATTTCTCCCTGAAGCCAAAGTTTACTTTCAACTTAATTAGCCCTGATTTGTTAGAAGAGCCATTTTCTCCACTTCACAAGAAAGTGAAGAAAAAGGAACAGGAAAGTAACTTGGACTCTTTGCAGCCCCCCTTCTAAAAATATAGTACCATATATATGATTAGCAAAATTTTTTTGCAAAAACACCTATTACTCAACCCTATTAGTAGCAGAGTGACATCATTTTGAAAGGCATGCATAGTTTCAGGCTATACAATTTCCTTTTCTTTACTACTCAGTGAGGCATCACAAGTTACCATCAGCTCAAGAAGTCATCTGTCTATACCATGAATTCTGGAGGCAGCTGGATTATGTATCATAATTTAATCATCCTTGGATGTCTTCAAGGCATGACTGAGGCATGTGGTCTTGATATGCATCAGAAAAATGTGCCAGTAGGTATATTTGTTAGCTTCCCAATGTTGCAATTCCTGAATGGTGAATATTATGAAATAGCATCAGAATTCTGAACAAGAATCAACAAAGTGCTTGAATTCACAGAAGTATTGATGACTTCATGCACACTTGATGTCAAAACATGCATTTAAAGCACAATATGGTCTTTAGCCTTCCTTTTTTCAGACTGGGAAATCTGCATTCCAGGATGAAAACCGAAATGGAATGGAATGGAATGGAATGGAATGGAATGGAATGGAATAGAATAGAATAGAATAGAATAGAATAGAATAGAATAGAATAGAATAGAATAGAATAGAATAGAATTTGGAAGGGACCTTGAAGCTCTCCTAGGCCCCCTGCTCAAGCAGAAGCACACCTATATCATTTCAGATAAGTGACTGTCCAGTCTCTTCTTAAAAACCTGATTTTTAAGCCCACAATTTCTGAAGGCAAGCTGTTCCACTAGTTAATTGTCCTCACTGTTAGGAAGTTTCTCCTTAATTCCAGGTTGCTTCTCTCTTGATGAGTTTCCAACCATTGTTTCTTGTCCTGCCCTCTGGTGCTTTGGAGAATAATTTGACCTCCTCTTCTTTGTGGCAGCCCCTCAAATACTGGAATATAAAGTGGGTAAAGTTTGAATCTGGTATCAAAAGTTCTATTTTTTCCTCAAAAATGGATCCATTGAGAGCCAAGCTACAGTGAGTCTTTAAAGTATTTGCTGTTATAGTTTAACTGGACTGCAAAAATACTACTTAACCTGATAATACTAATTTTGTAATTAATCTTTCTTCTGATCATATTTTTTTTATTACTACCACAGCACAATTGCAAGTGGGAAACTACTTTCCCTCATCCGCGGTTTTGGGGTGATATGCTGATGTTACCCAGCTCTTCATCTCCACCCCGGACCACCTCAGTGATGCCCTCTCCATGATGTCCCGTTGCCTGGAGGCGGTACGGATCTGGATGGGGAGGAACAGGCTCCAGCTCAACCCGGCCAAGACTGAGTGGCTGTGCTTACCGGCATCTCGGGTTGTCCAAGAAATTCCATCTTTGGTCATGGGGGGAGAGGTGTTACCCCCCGTGGATAGGGTGCACAACCTGGGCGTCCTCCTGGATGTACGGCTTAGTATGGAGGAGCAGGTGGGCCAGTTGTGCCCTATCTGGACCGAGATGCCCTACGCACGGTTACCCAAGCGCTCGTTGCTTCCCGTCTTGACTACTGCAATGCTCTCTATTTAGGGCTACCCTTGCGGACTATATGGAGGCTTCAGCTGGTGCAAACTGCAGCCGCGTGGGTTGTGATGGGAGTGACCCGATACTCCCATATGACACCCCTCCTGTGTAAGATTCAAGGTGCTGGTGTTAACCTATAAAGCCCTACATGGCTTGGGTCCAGGGTACTTGCAGGAGCGTCTCCTGTCACCACCGAGTTCAAATCGCCCAGTGCACTCCCACCGGCAGGGCCTCCTCAGGGTGCCGTCGATCAGATAATGTCGGTTGGCAGCTCCCCGGGGTAGGGCCTTCTCTGATGGAGCGCCCACCCTGTGGAACAAGCTGCCCCTGGAGTTACGGTTGGCTCCTGACCTGCGTTCTTTCTGCTGTGATCTAAAGACCTGGCTGTTTTCACAGGCCGGCCTGGATTGAGGGAGACTGGGGGTTTTAATTGGACATTTTAGCATGGAATTTTATTGGTTATTTGGATTGGATTAATACTTTTTTCAATATTTGTATGTACATTATATTTTTGTGTGAGCCACCCCGAGTCCCTCCGGAGATGGGGCAGCATATAAATCCAAATAAATCAAATCAAATCAAATCCTTACTGTTAATTCCATCTGAATGAGAGATACCCAGCTGCTGATTTGAAGCAAAAGCACTAAAAGAGACCTGCCATAACTTCAATGAAACATCTTCAAGTCTTGCGTAGTTTGGCCTTCAAAGGCCTTCAAAGATCTTACATGCCACTGAAGAACTTCATCCCTCTAGGCATTTAAATAACAATGAGATGAAAGGTTTGCATATATTTTGGACCTTATCAAGTGTTCAGTGACAATACAGTATGTGTCCCACTGCTGCATTCTTCGAAACCCTTCATCATGATGATTTCAGAACTGACTCATATTTTCACTTGCACTTTCAGTGTTGATCCTCTTCCATGGCAGGTATGAAAACATTAATGCTTTGAAGTCTAAAAGGATACTATCTAGCTACAACAGTGGTGGGGGTTCAAAAAATTTTACTACCGGTTCTGTGGGTGTGATGTGGCTTGGTGGCCGTGGCTTGGTGGATGTGGCAGGAGAAGGATACTGTAAAATCTCCATTCCACCCCACCCCACTAACCTTCTTTCCAGCTCCATTCTCCTGTGCAGGGCAACAAAGAAGACCCAGCCAATCAGCTGGGACTCGGGAGGCAGAGCATAGATGGGGGTGGGGCCAGTTAGAGGTGGTATTCCAAACTACTCAAAATTTCCGCTACTGGTTCTCTGAACTACTCAAAATTTCTGCTGCGGTTCTCCAGAACTGGTCAGAACCTGCTGAATACCACCTCTGAGCTACAAGATGTACTGTGTTGGGGTGATATTTTACACTTGCTGATGTACCAAGCATCAGTTTGTAGAAACATTTTTCCATTGGGAAGACTATGTCTGTCATCTATATATGATCATCACCTTGGTTGCTCTCATGATGCTTCTGACAGCATATAGTCTTCTCCACATTAAGGTTGGTAGTGGCTAGTAGCTTAACCATGACTGGGGATGTAAGCAATTTCTCTACTGCAAATGTGCTTCTCGGTCATGGATGTTTTCCTCTCTGTGGTTAAAAGCAAGTTTTGCAAAGCTTTTTTTAATTGTTCTATTTATCTGTTCACAGGAAACAGAGGGATTGGTTTATGCAGGGAAATATGTGGGTGATGTTAGAAAGCAATTTAGCACATCTTAATGGCTACTTTATTCATTAATTTAAATAATAAAAATCCCCAGTGATACATATTTTAGTTATTGAAGACTGAAGTGGAGAAAACTCTGAATACTAGAATTAGCCTTCAAAAATTCAGATAATCAATAGGTATCTGAATGTTTTCTGCATTTCTTTGTTGCTATCTACTGATCATTAGGACCTGATTGAAAGCCCCAATGGTTCTGTTTCAAAATGTCCTTCCACAATCTGCTTTCCTTTTCCTTTTTTAGAGCACTGGGGCTCTGTTATCTGAGCATGTAAGCATCAGTTGGCTACTCCATGATGTTTAAGAGAAGAAGAACCTTAAACTCAGGGTCATCTTTCTGCAGTGTCATTAAGTCAACATCCAGCCAGGTGTACCGCAAAGATAATAGACAGAAAAGCAAATGGGTGTACATTCCTTGCCTTTGTTAAGCGACTTCATATCATTTATAGCATAGCCAGGCCTGATCGGCAGGCTATAATTAGTCCCCTATTCTTTTTTTTCTCTATGAATGCAGAAAAAGCAGTTACCAAAAGATCCAATTTGCAGAGTAAGATTGAGGGAAGCAAAGAAGGGAATCATTGCAAATCAGCCCTGATGAAATCCATTCTCTAAAGAGGTTTAGGTAAATTGGCTCATGACCTTACATTGAACGATAGAAAAGTCAAGAGAGAAAATGAATAGAGAGTGAGGGGAGGGGGAGTTGTTCTGAGTCTGAGAAGAACAGTGACCTTATAATTATCACTAAATCTAAGCAGTTTGTGTTTTTCTAGTCAATACTCTATTCTAGGAAAGAGCTACAAAAGGACTGAGTTTAACCAAAATGAGTGCTTTGAGACATGAGGAAGCACAAAGACGCTAAATGTTACCTGCCATAGAGACAGTGAGGCAAGCTGGATGAAAATGCAGTCCTGGGAATTATATATTTTCTTCATAATTTAGAATTCTTTACTGGCCAAGTATGACTGGACACCCAAGGAATTTGTCTTGGTGCAAATGCTCTCAGTGTACATAAAAGAAAAGATACATTCGTCAAGAGTCAAGAATCATCAGGTACAACACTTAATAGTCATAGGGTACAATAAGCAATCAAATCATACTAAGAAACAGTCAATATAAATCGTAAGGATACAAGCGACAAAGTTACACTCATACAGTCACAAGTGGGAGGGTGATAAGGAGTGATGAGAAGATTAATAGTAATAGTAATGCAGACTTAGTTGGACAATGTTGAGGGAATTATTTGTTTAGTAGAGTGATGGTGTTCGGGGGGAAACTGTCCTTGTGTCTAGTTGTTCTGGTGTGCAGTGCTCTATAGCGTCGTTTTGAGGGTAGGAGTTGAAACAGTTTATGTCCAGGATGTGAGAAGTCTGTAAATATTTTCACAGTGCTCTTCGTAATTTGTAGATTGTAACAACCTTCCAGTCATTTTTTTAAAAAAATCTTAACAATATTTTCCAGCAGTTTTTTGCTAAAATGCATACAAGAAAAAGGCCTAATGGCGGAATCCATTGTTGTGGAAGGTTCCTTTGCATCTAACAATTTCTGAAAAGGCCATTCAACCAGTGTGAAACAGAACAGCCTTCCTCATCCTGGAGCCTGAGCCACGTGGATAATGGGAATTGCAGTCCAACATAGCTGAGGAAGGCTAGATTAGGCCATGCTTGAAAAAAGTTTCATAGAACATAGAATCATAGGATTGGAAGGGACCTTGGGGGTCTTCTACTCCAACTTCCTGCTCGAGGTGGGGGACTTTATACCATCCCAGTTAAATGATTGTCCAGCCTTGAAAGCCTCCAGTTCGTGGCTTAATTTCTGCAACCCTCAATTCTGTCTGAATCTGGCTGCCACTTGGATTCATGGAGTTGTCCAGCTGTGGGCTTCCAAGCTCTTTTTTCTTTGGCATTTATGATGGTTTCTCAATACATAACACCCCACCCCCGAAGAAAATCCTGAGGTGTTTGATTACCCTCTGGAAAAGGCCATTTTGTAGATTTTGTTCATGATATATCACCTTAGGAAGAGATTAACTTCTTTTTACTTTCTACAGTGTCCTGGAATGTGGCTAAGTTTAGAACCTTGTGGAAGACATCAAATAGTCAGGTAGCTCCTGACACAACAAAGAAAAATGAAAGAAGCAATATCTCTAATAGAAAGAGCTGGAGTAAACATTTTCCCTGGAGAAATTTGGCAAAATGTAAAATTCTTCTAATATTTACTACCCAAGACAGAGAGAGCATTTTGAGGCCCTTTGCCTGCAGCTTGAAAATACCTGCAGTATGAAGTTGATTTGTGTTGTTAAATCTACACAAGTACCCATTTCTAAAGTAGTTGTGATCCTAGCAGAGTGTGAAGCAATCTATTGCAAGAGAAATCTCTCCTTGTCATCAAGACTAAAGGAAATTGTTTACAGGTTCTAATAGTTTAACCAACTGTGTAGTTCATAATCTTAAGCATGAGATATTTGCAAAGACAGTCCTTGTCTATATCCATGATTGCGTGCATCACAAATCCTTCTGTCCTTCCCCACTCTTTTATTTTTTTAAATTTTAATGGCTGTTTAAACAGCACCTAATTACAAAACTTATTGCTCAAACTGGATAGATATTCCTCACAAATGTCTGGAGGAAAGGACCATCGTGGGCTTAGTGACAGCTGTGAGTTGTGGCTGTCTCTGTGGAAGCCATCATCATCTCTTCATGGAAGTAAGGTAAATTAGCAATTCCCCCGGGAGATCAGTAGGGATTTCTTTCCCAGGATTTCCCCCACCCACCAAGTCCTGCAGAGTTGGAAGGCAAGTATGTTCCCCATGTGTCTCCTTCATTCATCGATCTCTTATGCCTCCAGGAGGGCAATATGAAACCTTGGTCGGAAGCTGTAGCAAGTGGTGAAATAATTCGGAAGGAATTTAGATCAAAGGATTGGAGTTACGTTAAGAGTTTAACAGGCTGTAAGGCTGACAAGCTGTCAGAGAGAGGGCAACCCATGAATCAAGATTGCAAAGATGCATAAGCCCAAGAGGACTGGCTAACCACCTAGGCACTTTCAAGATTGATAGCTGCTTTTCTCTTCCCTCACAGCTCATCCAATCCTCAGCAACAACAAGAGCAATTTTCATGGTATTGTGAGACACATACAGTTATATTTTCACTCAAGGAAAAAGCAGCTCAAATGAAGAAAATCCTGAAATCTTCAACATCATCATCATGACCAAACATTTAATAAAAATAAATAAACTTTTTATTAAGTATTCAACAAGATATTATAGATAGATAGATAGATAGATAGATAGATAGATAGATAGATAGATGAGAGAGAGAGAGAGATGGATGATGGATGGATAGATGATGGATAAATGGATGGATGGATGGATGATGGATAGATAGATATAGATGAAGATAGATGATAGATAGATAGATAGATAGATGATAGATAGATAGATAGATAGATAGATAGATAGATAATAGACAGAGGTAGATATGAGAGAGAGAGAAGTAGATGGAGACAGCATAATATTAAATATCGGGGGGAAGTATAGGGAAAATAGAACAGATAAAAGGGTGGGATGGACAGCACGGAAGGAGCTTAAGGGATGGCTGATTTCAGGGGTGACTGGGAGAGGCAGATATGGCAGGAGCCGTGGGGTTAGCCATCATCGGGGAATGTGTATTCGCCAATTGGTGGCTGTACTGCATTCCGACCCCTTGTGCTCGTCTCGGGGACCCACTGGCCAGGGAAGACCAGGCTCTGGGCTCAGGCTGTTGCTTTTGAATGCCAGGTCAGTGGTAAGGAGAGCTCCTCTAATCCAGGATTTAATCCTGGAGGAGAGGGCTGACCTGACGTGCATCACTGAGACCTGGTTGGGGCCAGAGGGGGGCGTTCCCCTCATTGAGATGTGCCCCTCCAGGTTCCAAGTGGTGCACCAGCTGCGACCCCAGGGCAGGGGCGGTGGAGTGGCAGTGATTGCTCATCAGGAATTATGTCCACGGGAAGGCCCTGTTCTGGAGATAGATGGGTGTGAGTCCTTCCTTCTGAAGCTGGACCTAGGGGTTCAGGTGGGCCTGTTGCTAATGTACCTGCCTCCCAGCTGTGTTCCAATGGCCCTGCCTGGGCTGCTCGAGGTAGTAGCCGGGTTGGCGGTTGAGTTCCCCAGGCTGATGGTGCTTGGGGACTTCAATTTGCCATCCCTTGGAACCCTCGGTGTGGCCCAGGAGTTCATGGTCTCCATGACAACCATGGACCTGACCCAAGTAGTTCAGGGTCTGACTCATCGGGGGGGACACACGCTCGATCTGGTTTTTATCTCAGAACAATGGTGTCGTGATCTGAAACTGGGGGAAATAGTCATCCAGCCCTTGTCATGGTCAGATCATTCCCTTGTAAGATTGGACTTCCTGATGACCACTCCACACTGCAGGGAGGCAGGACTGACTAGGTGGTTCCGCCCCAGGTGCCTAATGGACCCAATTGGGTTTCAGAGGGAGCTTGGGGAGTTTCTGGCTTCCCTCACCCACAGCTCGATTGAGGCCCTGGTGGAAGCCTGGAATAGTGCGGCCACCGGGGCCATAGATCGGGTTGCACCTATGTGGACTCTCTCCGCTCGTGGACCTCGGAGATCTCCTTGGTTTACCGAGGAACTCCAGGGGATGAAACGGTGGAAGAGACGCCTAGAGCACCACTGGAAGAAAAGTCAGGCTGAATCTGACTGGACACTGTTAGGACATCATATTGATGCCTATCTAGTGGCGATAAGAGTGGCACAATATTGGGCCAGCCTTATAGCCTGCAGATGTCGCCCGCCACCCTGTTTGGGGTGACACGCTCCTTCTTAAGATCTGAGGAGGCGGAGGAACCCCTGCAGGGCAGGGCCGAGGAATTTGTTCAGCTTTTTGCAGATAAAGTCGCTCAGATCGGTTGGACTTGGACTCTGGCTGGGCAGAGTCCACTGAGATGGTAGGGGCAGGTCTTAGTCTGGTTGTCTGGGATGAGTTTGTTCCTGTTGGTCCTGAGGATGTGGACAAGGCCCTGGGAGCAGTGAATGCCACCACCTGTTTATTGGACCCTTGTCCCTCCTGGCTTGTTTCAGGCCAGGAGGACATGTGGCTGGCTCCAGGAGATTATAAATGCTTCTTTGGGTGAGGGGTGTGTTCCTCATGCCTTGAAAGAGGCTGTGGTTAGGCCCCTCCTCAAGAAGCCTTCCCTGGACCCCGCTGTGTTAAATAACTTTCATCCTGTCTCCAACCTTCCCTTTTTGGGGAAGGTGGTTGAGAAGGTGGTTGAGAAGGTGGTTGTTGAGAAGGCCCGAAGGCGCTCCAGCTCCTTCGGGCCTTGAATGAAGTGGATTATCTGGATCCCTTGCAGTCTGGGTTCAGGCCCGGGTACAGCACGGAGATGGCTTTGATCGCACTAGTGGATGATCTCTGGTGGGCCCAGGATGGGGGGTCTTCCTCCATTCTGGTGCTTCTTGACCTCTCAGCGGCTTTCAATACCATCGATCATGGTATCCTTCTGAGCCGCTCAGGGGCTGGGAGTGGGAGGCACTGTTTTACAGTGGTTCTCCTCCTACCTGTCTGACCAGACTCAGTCGGTGTTGGTGGGGGCAGAGATCAAGCCCTAGGGCCCTGCCATGCGGGTTCCTCAGGGTTCCATCCTCTCCTCTTTAATATCTACATGAAACCGCTGGGTGAGATCATCCATCGACACGGGGTCGGGTATCACCAGTACGCTGATGATACCCAGTTGTACATCTCTTTCCCCGGTCAATCAAGTGAGGCCATTGAGGTGATGTCCTTGTGCCTGAAGGATGTGAGGATCTGGATGGGGACTAATGACTCAGACTCAACCCTGACAAGACTGGTGGCTATGGGTCTTGCTCCCTCGGGGTTCAGTTGATTATCCAACTTTGGTACTGGGGGGGAGAGAAATTGCTCTCCTCAGAATGAGTCTGCAACTTGGGAGTCCTTCTGGATCCACAGCTACAATTTGACCACGATCTTATGGCTGTGACTAGAGGGGCCTTTGAACAGGTTCGCCTGTTACACCAGTTGCGACCCTTCCTGGACTGGGGGCCTCTACACATGGTTGCTCATGCCCTTATCACCTCTCGATTGGACTACTGCAATGCGCTCTACATGGGGCTGCTCTTGAAGAGCACTCGGAGACCTCAGCTGGTTCAAAATGCGGCCGCACGAGTGATCATGGGTGCACCTAGACGTGCCCATATAACATCTATCCTCCGTGAGCTACACTGGTTACCAGTGGTCTTCTGCAATTCAAGGTGCTAGTGACAACTTTTAAAGCCCTTGTGGCTTAGGAGTGGGATACCTGTGAGACCGCCTTCTACCTTATGCCTCCCAGCCCAGTTAGATCTCACAGGAGGCTTGCTCCGGATACCGGCCAGGCAATGTCGGCTGGCGGGTCCACGGCTAGGGCCTTCCTGTAGTGGCGCTGTCCCTTTGGAATATGCTCCCGTGGAGATTAGAACCATC
>CM019148.1:81391713-81403600 GCA_009733165.1 Naja naja | reverse complement strand
GTTTAGTCATTGTTTTCTGAGCTCCCAGAAAGGGGAAAATGTCAGGCATTCAGCAGTAGGCATCCCAGAAGTAAATAAACATTCTTTTTCAGGTGGAGCTTGAAATTAAAGTTTTGGCAGCATAGAAAATGAACAAGGTTGTTACATTACATCAGAAGGAATCTTTAAAAAAACTTGGGTCCCTGGGAAGCTGTTGATGAGAAGCTGCAGTCTTCAAAGATATGAATGTCTAGTAATCCTTCACACCTCAGCAGGGAGTTTAGGTCACAAAAATTGTGCCCACATACGTTGGCAACAAGCACTAGAAGAGTAGCTTTCACTCCAGAAGAGAGACAAAAGGGTCAGAAAAAGAGCTGGCATGAACTTGTCTTTTTTCATACTTATGTAGGAAAACAGAAACAAATGGTTTTGAGAAAGAAGAGCAGTTGTTAAGAAAAACATGCTGGGGCTCACAGGAAGGCAGCAACTATAGGGTAGACTGGAGAGAATAGACTTCTACATCTAGATGCTTTCCAGATCAGCTTCAGTCACCATCTCCAATAGCAGGGCTGTGAGATGTTGTCTAGTACTATAGCTTCAAACTAGGAAGGCTGCTCAGAACATTGATATTAAGAAGTTTACAATAATACAAAACAAGTGAAATAATATCGACGGTTATCTCAATAATTGCTGGAAAATTATTCCATCAGCCTAAAGCAGCTTATTCTAACTCCTCCAATCAGAGAAGGTTTTAATTCAGATAACAAGACACACTGAACCACAAACTGGCCTATCACATGTAAATAGGGCTATCATGTTTGTATCTCAAAACTCCTGGCAACTGTGAAATAAAGCAAAGTTTATTTTATGTTCTATTCCTAAAGGCAATTTTACTAAATCTCAAACCAGAATAGTTAGACCACAACTTTTTTCAGTTCCAGAACTGTCAAGGAATTTGGAGGTTATAATCTAACATTACCTCAGGATCCAACCATTAGAAAGATTGCTTAAGACTAAAACTCAAAGGAGATAAATACCTTTCAGGGGCTGTATTGAATGTATGGATGACCTTGGCGAATGAGTGGAAGAGAAACTGCCTAGGAAATTATCAGACTAGAGAGGCAAGATCCCCAGTAGCTTAATAGTCAGAGAAAGAAATTTAGCCCTAATTGATTTCAATTGTCAGCTTAAGGGGTATTCTGTCCACCCATCTTAAAGTTACCAAGTTCGGAAAACACTAGACTAAAGGCTGCAGCTGGTCTTGGAGGAACATCCCAGTTGGCTCCAATCTAATAAAAGTAATAATGCCTACCTGTCAATTGCTAGATGTTCCCTTCTGTCAGACTGAATGGCAATTTTGAGGAGTCTTGGAACCATAATGCAGCATAGCATCTGCTCCAAAGACCCCATTGGTCTTGCATTTCTATTTTATCTTACCCATTTTGATTTAGATGTTTCTCATGAGATTTGACACTTTAGACAGAATATTCTTTTTTTTCCACCTGATTATAGTGTAATTAAAAATGTAAAGGACTATGGTGTCCTAGAGATTGTCCAGATTTTGGTAGCCTAGATCAGTGGTGGGATGCAACTGTTTAACAACTGGTTGGGTGAGTGTGCACCTTGTGCATGCACAGCATTCAAAAACTGCCTATTTTAAGCTTAAAAACTTACCTTCTATGGCAGCACTGGTGAGTAAAACAGCTGACGTGCGGCGAATCATCTGAGTTAAAAACAGGGAAATAGGTCAGGAAAGGGCAGGAGCAGGTAGGCGGGCCAACTGCTCACCGGAATTACCGGTTCACTAGAACTGGTGCAAACTGGTAGAATGCCATCTCTGGCCTAGATATATTAGCTCTAGATTCATCTGATGTGTTAGGGCTAAAATTAACTTAACTTAATAAACCATGGAAATTTGTCTATTGGTTTTTTGAAATCCCTTGCAGAAATGTATAGATTGAATATTTTTCCTAAACTGCACAGTGGCTTTTATTCAAACAATAATTTAACTTGGTTTGCTAAATTAAATTATTTTCTGGGTTTGTATAATAACAAGCAAAATTCCCATCAAGTCAAGTCTTGCTATTGCATGGATATATCTACATAGTTGTCTTAACATAATACAGAATAGGTTTGCTATTTTATTAAACTTTCCAGATGAGCCTACAGTGCTGACTTCCCAAAATGCCCCATCTGAATATTAATTAGGGGTTGACCCTGCTTAGCTTTCCAGATTAGCAAGGTTTGGCTAATGTTGTAATAACAATTCCCTGCTCAATGAATAGAGGCAAAAGCTAAAACAAAAAATGTATTCAACAACTACTGTCAGATCTGATCCCCAGTGGTGGATAGAATGCTTACAATACTTTTAATCATACATAACAGGATGTGTTTATTTCTCATTAATTTAATGTATGCTTTCCCCTTTTTATGATTGATCTACATTGATGTTATGACATTGGTTTCCTTGCCTGTGACTTGCCATTTAGAGGCAATGGGGAAGAACTTTTTTTTGTTCTGACACAATATGCTGTTCCTAGTTAGGCCCTAATCTTAATAAATGGCTGGATTCACACAACACAATAATCCTTCTGAAAGATCATTATAATTAAAAGTAACCAGCATGTGAAAATAAGCCATTATGCTATTGTGTACAACGATTAAGTCAAAAACCAAGTCAAATACAGGAAAGATTGTAGCTCCTTGTACCTATTTTTAATCTTTGCATTGGTCAACCTTTTTCACCCCAGCCACTGAACATATGAAATGGGTGCTTCTAAATTTGCTGTTTCTTGTAAACATACTAGAAAACCAATCCTATTTCTGTAAAAGTCACTGGTGTCTTAGTAAAGTCCTTTGTATCTTTTGAGGAGAAGTTAAAAAAAAAACTAATATGGGAAGAAAAGGTTTTACTTAGCAAATGGCCAGTACCTTTTCATCACTGCTTTGATTAATTAATTTTCTTTCAGTAACAAGTTCAGAAGAGAATTTTTAAATGAACAAAATCTGGTAAACAGTTACTGACTTGCAGCAGGAGTGAGCTGTTCTGTTTATGCAATTATAACTGCGCCTCCATAAAGAGAGCAATTCTATCTTCTGTCAAGAGAGCTCAAAATAAATAAGATTATGCCCAGGTTCTTCTTCTATTTTCGCACAGCTTCAGTTTCCAGATTGCCTTGGCTGCACCCTGTGCTCAAGCAAACTTCAAAGGCTATAAGAAGATGCAATCCTATACAGGCAATTCTGCTAGAAAATAAGTCCCCTTGAACAACATAACCACCAAACATTTCTTTTCAGTAAATATAGAAAGAGTTCCACTTGATGAAGTTGATCAGCAACATAATTTACCTCAATATAAGACATTTAAGCATTATTTCTATTAATATATAGTATAACTGTATGTGTCCCACTTATTTATTTATTTATTTATTAAATTTATATCCGCCTCACTTCCCCAATGGGGAACTTCGGCGTGTACAAATAAAAACAATTTCTATACAATGTAAAACAAAACTCATTCATATCAATCCAAAACATACATGGGGAAGGACAAGGTCTCAATGCCATGCCCCCGACAAAGCCAGGTCTTAACGGCGTTTATGGAAGGCAATAGATTTGGGATGGTTCTAATCTCCACGGGAGCATATTCCAAGGGACGGTGCGCTACAGAGAAGGCCCTAGACCATGGACCCACCAGCCGACATTGCCTGGCCGGCGGTATCTGCAGCAAGCCCTCCCTGTGAGATCTAACCCGCTGGGAGGCATAAGGTAGCAGTAGGTGGTCTCTGAGGTATCCGGCTCCTAAGCCATGAAGGGCTTTAAAAGTTGTCACTAGCACCTTGAATTGCACCAGGAAGACCACTGGTAACCAATGCAGCTCATGGAGGATAGATGTTATATGGCGCACGCCTAGGTGCACCATGATCACCATACGGCCATTCTGCACCAGCTGAAGTCTCCAAGTGCTCTTCAAGGGAAGCAGCCCATGTAGGCGCATTGCAGTAATCCAATCGAGAGGTGATAAGGGCATGAGCAACCATGTGTGAGCCCCCGGTCCAGGAAAGGTCACAACTGGTGCAACAGGCGGCGAACTGTGCAAAGGCCCTCTAGTCACAGCCATAAGATCGTGGTCAAATTGTAGCTGTGGATCCAGAAGGACTCCCAAGTTGCAGACTCATTCTGAGGAGAGCAATTTCTCTCCCCCCCAGTACCAAAGTTGGATAATCAACTGAACCCCGAGGGAGCAAGACCCATAGCCACTCAGTCTTGTCAGGGTTGAGTCTGAGTCTATTAGTCCCCATCCAGATCCTCACATCCTTCAGGCACAAGGACATCACCTCAATGGCCTCACTTGATTGACCGGGGAAAGAGATGTACAACTGGGTATCATCAGCGCATTGATACTCACCCCGTGTCGATGGATGATCTCACCCAGCGGTTTCATGTAGATATTAAAGAGGAGGGGGGAGAGGATGGAACCCTGAGGAACCCCGCATGGCAGGGCCCTAGGGCTTGATCTCTGCCCCCACCACACACCCCACTGAGTCTGGTCAGACAGGTAGGAGGAGAACCACTGTAAACAGTGCCTCCCACTCCCAGCCCTGAGCCGGCTCAGAAGGATACCATGATCATGGTATTGAAAGCCGCTGAGAGGTCAAGAAGCACCAGAATGGAGGAAGACCCCCATCCTGGGCCACCAGAGATCATCCACTAGTGCGATCAAAGCCATCTCCGTGCTGTACCCGGGCCTGAACCCAGACTGCAAGGGATCCAGATAATCCATTCATTCAAGGCCCAAGGAGCTGGGAGCCTTCGGCCTTCTCTCAACAACCACCTTCTCAACCACCTTCTCAACCACCTTCCCCAAAAAGGGAAGGTTGGAGACAGGATGAAAGTTATTTAACACAGCTGGGTCAGGGAAGGCTTGAGGAGGGGCCTAACCACAGCCTCTTTCAAGGCATGAGGAACACACCCCTCACCCAAAGAAGCATTTATAATCTCCTGGAGCCAGCCACATGTCGTCTCCTGGCCTCAAACAAGCCAGGAGGGACAAGGGTCCAATAAACAGGTGGTGGCATTCACTGCTCCCAGGGCCTTGTCCACATCCTCAGGACCAACAGGAACAAACTCATCCCAGACAACCAGACTAAGACCTGCCCCTACCATCTCAGTGGACTCTGCCCAGCCAGAGTCCAAGTCCAACCGGATCTGAGCGACTTTATCTGCAAAAAGCTGAACAAATTCCTCGGCCCTGCCCTGCAGGGGTTCCTCCGCCTCCTCAGATCTTAAGAAGGAGCGTGTCACCCCAAACAGGGTGGCCGGGCGACAGTCTGCAGACGCTATAAGGCTGGCCCAATATAATCGTTGTGCCACTCTTATCGCCACTAGATAGGCATCAATATGATGTCCTAACAGTGTCCAGTCAGATTCAGCCTGACTTTTCTTCCAGTGGTGCTCTAGGCGTCTCTTCCACCATTTCATCCCCTGGAGTTCCTCGGTAAACCAAGGAGATCTCCGAGGTCCACGAGCGGAGAGAGTCCACATAGGTGCAACCCGATCTATGGCCCCGGTGGCCGCACTATTCCAGGCTTCCACCAGGGCCTCAATCGAGCTGTGGGTGAGGGAAGCCAGAAACTCCCCAAGCTCCCTCTGAAACCCAATTGGGTCCATTAGGCACCTGGGGCGGAACCACCTAGTCAGTCCTGCCTCCCTGCAGTGTGGAGTGGTCATCAGGAAGTCCAATCTTACAAGGGAATGATCTGACCATGACAAGGGCTGGATGACTATTCCCCAGTTTCAGATCACGACACCATTGTTCTGAGATAAAACCAGATCGAGCTGCAGTCCCCCTGGATGAGTCAGACCCTGAACTACTTGGGTCAGGTCCATGGTTGTCATGGAGACCATGAACTCCTGGGCCACACCCGAGGGTTCGCCAAGGGATGGCAAATTGAAGTCCCCAAGCACCATCAGCCTGGGGAACTCAACCGCCAACCCGGCTACTACTCTGAGCAGCCCAGGCAGGGCCATTGGAACACAGCTGGGAGGCAGGTACATTAGCAACAGGCCCACCTGAACCCCTAGGTCCAGCTTCAGAAGGAAGGACTCACACCCATCTATCTCCAGAACAGGGCCTTCCCGTGGACATAATTCCTGATGAGCAATCACTGCCACTCCACCGCCCCTGCCCTGGGGTCCAGCTGGTGCACCACTTGGAACCTGAGGGGCACATCTCAATGAGGGGAACGCCCTCTGGCCCCCAACCAGGTCTCAGTGATGCACGCCAGGTCAGCCCTCTCCTCCAGGATTAAATCCTGGATTAGAGGAGCTCTCCTTACCACTGACCTGGCATTCAAAAGCAACAGCCTGAGCCCAGAGCCTGGTCTTCCCTGGCCAGTGGGTCCCCGAGACGAGCACAAGGGGTCGGAATGCAGTACAGCCACCATTGGCTAATACACATTCCCCGATGATGGCTAACCCCACGGCTCCTGCCATATCTGCCTCTCCCAGTCACCCCTGAAATCAGCCATCCCTTAAGCTCCTCCGCGGTCGCAGTCCATCCCACCCTTTTATCTGTTCTATTTTCCCTACTTCCCGATAATATTATGCTGTCTCCATCTACTTCTCTCTATATCTACCTCTGTCTATTATCTATCTATCTATCTATCTATCTATCTATCTATCTATCTATCTATCTATCTATCTATCATCTATCTTCATCTATATCTATCTATCCATCATCCATCCATCCATCCATTTATCCATCATCTATCCATCCATCATCCATCTCTCTCTCTCTGTCTATCTATCTATCTATCTATCTATCTATCTATCTATCTATCTATAATATCTTGTTGAATACTTAATAAAAAGTTTATTTATTTTTATTAAATGTTTGGTCATGATGATGATGTTGTAGAAGATTTCAGGATTTTCTTCATTTGAGCTGCTTTTTCCTTGAGTGAAAATATAACTGTATGTGTCTCACAATACCATGAAAATTGCTCTTGTTGTTGCTGAGGATTGGATGAGCTGTGAGGGAAGAGAAAAGCAGCTATCAATCTTGAAAGTGCCTAGGTGGTTAGCCAGTCCTCTTGGGCTTATGGATCTTTGCAATCTTGATTCATGGGTTGCCCTCGCTCTGACAGCCTGTCAGCCTTACAGCCTGTTAAACTCTTAACGTAACTCCAATCCTTTGATCTAAATTCCTTCCGAATTATTTCACCACTTGCTACAGCTTCCGACCAAGGTTTCATATTGCCCTCCTGGAGGCATAAGAGATCGATGAATGAAGGAGACACATGGGGAACATACTTGCCTTCCAACTCTGCAGGACTTGGTGGGTGGGGGAAATCCTGGGAAAGAAATCCCTACTGATCTCCCGGGAATTGCTAATTTACCTTACTTCCATGAAGAGATGATGATGGCTTCCACAGAGACAGCCACAACTCACAGCTGTCACTAAGCCCATGATGGTCCTTTCCTCCAGACATTTGTGAGGAATATCTATCCAGTTTGAGCAATAAGTTTTGTAATTAGGTGCTGTTTAAACAGCCATTAAAATTTAAAAAAATAAAAGAGTGGGGAAGGACAGAAGGATTTGTGATGCACGCAATCATGGATATAGACAAGGACTGTCTTTGCAAATATCTCATGCTTAAGATTATGAACTACACAGTTGGTTAAACTATTAGAACCTGTAAACAATTTCCTTTAGTCTTGATGACAAGGAGAGATTTCTCTTGCAATAGATTGCTTCACACTCTGCTAGGATCACAACTACTTTAGAAATGGGTACTTGTGTAGATTTAACAATACAAATCAACTTCATACTGCAGGTATTTTCAAGCTGCAGGCAAAGGGCCACTCAAAATGCTCTCTCTGTCTT
Source organism: Naja naja (assembly GCA_009733165.1). Classification (NCBI taxonomy): domain Eukaryota; kingdom Metazoa; phylum Chordata; class Lepidosauria; order Squamata; family Elapidae; genus Naja; species Naja naja. Next base: position 81,395,733 of record CM019148.1, on the reverse strand, counting down.
GGGTAGTAAATATTAGAAGAATTTTACATTTTGCCAAATTTCTCCAGGGAAAATGTTTACTCCAACTCTTTCTATTAGAGATATTGCTTCTTTCATTTTTCTTTGTTGTGTCAGGAGCTACCTGACTATTTGATGTCTTCCACAAGGTTCTAAACTTAGCCACATTCCAGGACACTGTAGAAAGTAAAAAGAAGTTAATCTCTTCCTAAGGTGATATATACGCAGAACAAAAATCTACAAAATGGCCTTTTCCAGAGGGTAATCAAACACCTCAGGATTTTCTTCGGGGGGGTTATGTATTGAGAAACCATCATAAATGCCAAAGAAAAAAGAGCTTGGAAGCCCCACAGCTGGACAACTCCATGAATCCAAGTGGCAGCCAGATTCAGACAGAATTGAGGGCTGCAGAAATTAAGCCACGAACTGGAGGCTTTCAAGGCTGGACAATCATTTAACTGGGATGGTATAAAGTCCCCCACCTCGAGCAGGAAGTTGGAGTAGAAGACCTCCAAGGTCCCTTCCAATCCTATGATTCTATGTTCTATGAAACTTTTTTCAAGCATGGCCTAATCTAGCCTTCCTCAGCTATGTTGGACTGCAATTCCCATTATCCACGGGCTCAGGCTCCAGGATGAGGAAGGCTGTTCTGTTTCACACTGGTTGAATGGCCTTTTCAGAAATTGTTAGATGCAAAGGAACCTTCCACAACAATGGATTTCATTAGGCCTTTTTCTTTGTATGCATTTTAGCAAAAAACTGCTGGAAAATATTGTTAAGATTTTTTTAAAAAAATGACTGGAAGGTTGTTACAATCTACAAATTACTTAAGAGCACTGTGAAAATATTTACAGACTTCTCACATCCTGGACATAAACTGTTTCAACTCCTACCCTCAAAACGACGCTATAGAGCACTGCACACCAGAACAACTAGACACAAGGACAGTTTGAACACCATCACTCTACTAAACAAATAATTCCCTCAACATTGTCCAACTAAGTCTGCATTACTATTACTATTAATTCTCATCACTCCTTATCACCCTCCCACTTGTGACTGTATGAGTGTAACTTTGTCGCTTGTATCCTTACGATTTATATTGACTGTTTCTTAGTATGATTTGATTGCTTATTGTACCCTATGACTATTAAGTGTTGTACCTGATGATTCTTGACTCTTGACGAATGTATCTTTTCTTTTATGTACACTGAGAGCATTTGCACCAAGACAAATTCCTTGTGTCCAGTCATACTTGGCCAGTAAAGAATTCTAAATTATGAAGAAAATATATAATTCCCAGGACTGCATTTTCATCCAGCTTGCCTCACTGTCTCTATGGCAGGTAACATTTAGCCTTTGTGCTTCCTCATGTCTCAAAGCACTCATTTTGGTTAAACTCGTCCTTTTGTAGCTCTTTCCTAGAATAGAGTATTGACTAGAAAAACACAAACTGCTTAGATTTAGTGATAATTATAAGGTCACTGTTCTTCTCAGACTCAGAACAACTCCCCCTCCCCTCACTCTCTATTCATTTTCTCTCTTGACTTTTCTATCGTTCAATGTAAGGTCATGAGCCAATTTACCTAAACCTCTTTAGAGAATGGATTTCATCAGGGCTGATTTGCAATGATTCCCTTCTTTGCTTCCCTCAATCTTACTCTGCAAATTGGATCTTTTGGTAACTGCTTTTTTTCTGCATTCGTAGAGAAAAAAAAAGAATAGGGGACTAATTATAGCCTGCCGATCAGGCCTGGCTATGCTATAAATGATATGAAGTCGCTTAACAAAGGCAAGGAATGTACACCCATTTGCTTTTCTGTCTATTATCTTTTGCGGTACACCTGGCTGGATGTTGACTTAATGACACTGCAGAAAGATGACCCTGAGTTTAAGGTTCTTCTTCTCTTAAACATCATGGAGTAGCCAACTGATGCTTACATGCTCAGATAACAGAGCCCCAGTGCTCTAAAAAAAGGAAAAGGAAAGCAGATTGTGGAAGGACATTTTGAAACAGAACCATTGGGGCTTTCAATCAGGTCCTAATGATCAGTAGATAGCAACAAAAGAAATGCAGAAAACATTCAGATACCTATTGATTATCTGAATTTTTGAAGGCTAATTCTAGTATTCAGAGTTTTCTCCACTTCAGTCTTCAATAACTAAAATATGTATCACTGGGGATTTTTATTATTTAAATTAATGAATAAAGTAGCCATTAAGATGTGCTAAATTGCTTTCTAACATCACCCACATATTTCCCTGCATAAACCAATCCCTCTGTTTCCTGTGAACAGATAAATAGAACAATTAAAAAAAAAGCTTTGCAAAAACTTGCTTTTAACCACAGAGAGGAAAACATCCATGACCGAGAAGCACATTTGCAGTAGAGAAATTGCTTACATCCCCAGTCATGGTTAAGCTACTAGCCACTACCAACCTTAATGTGGAGAAGACTATATGCTGTCAGAAGCATCATGAGAGCAACCAAGGTGATGATCATATATAGATGACAGACATAGTCTTCCCAATGGAAAAATGTTTCTACAAACTGATGCTTGGTACATCAGCAAGTGTAAAATATCACCCCAACACAGTACATCTTGTAGCTCAGAGGTGGTATTCAGCAGGTTCTGACCAGTTCTGGAGAACCGGCAGCAGAAATTTTGAGTAGTTCAGAGAACCAGTAGTGGAAATTTTGAGTAGTTTGGAATACCACCTCTAACTGGCCCCACCCCCATCTATGATCTGCCTCCCGAGTCCCAGCTGATTGGCTGGGTCTTCTTTTGTTGCCCTGCACAGGAGAATGGAGCTGGAAAGAAGGTTACTGGGGTGGGGTGGAATGGAGATTTTACAGTATCCTTCTCCTGCCACATCCACCAAGCCACAGCCACCAAGCCACATCACACCCACAGAACCGGTAGTAAAAAATTTTGAACCCCCACCACTGTTGTAGCTAGATAGTATCCTTTTAGACTTCAAAGCATTAATGTTTTCATACCTGCCATGGAAGACGATCAACACTGAAAGTGCAAGTGAAAATATGAGTCAGTTCTGAAATCATCATGATGAAGGGTTTCGATGAATGCAGCAGTGGGACACATACTGTATTGTCACTGAACACTTGATAAGGTCCAAAATATATGCAAACCTTTCATCTCATTGTTATTTAAATGCCTAGAGGGATGAGGTTCTTCAGTGGCATGTAAGATCTTTGAAAGCCTTTGAAGGCCAAACTACGAAAGACTTGAAGATGTTTCATTGAAGTTATGGCAGGTCTCTTTTAGTGCTTTTGCTTCAAATCAGCAGCTGGGTATCTCATTCAGATGGAATTAACAGAATTTGATTTGATTTGATTTATTTGGATTTATATGCTGCCCCATCTCTCGAGGGACTCGGGTGGCTCACAAAAATATAATGTACATACAAATATTGAAAAAGTATTAATCCAACCAAATAACCAATAAAATTCCATGCTAAAATGTCCCAAAAAAAACCCCAGTCTCCCTCAATCCAGGCCGGCCTGTGAAACAGCCAGGTCTTTAGATCACAGCAGAAAGAACGCAGGTCGGGAGCCAACCGTAACTCCAGGGGCAGCTTGTTCCACAGGGTGGGCGCTCCATCAGAGAAGGCCCTACCCCGGGAAGCAACCGACATTATCTGATCGACGGCACTTGAGGAGGCCCTGCCGGTGGGAGTGCACTGGGCGATTTGAACTCGGTGGTGACAGGAGACGCCCTGTAAGTACTGGACCTGCCATGTAGGGCTTTATAGGTTAACACCAGCACCTTGAATCTTACACAGGAGGGGTGTCATATGGGAGTATCGGTCACTCCCATCACAAACCCACTGCTGCAGTTTGCACCAGCTGAAGCCTCCATATAGTCCGTCAGAAGGGTAGCCCTAAATAGAGAGCATTGCAGTAGTCAAGACGGAAGCACCAGCGCTTTGGGCACCGTATGAGGGGCATCTCGGTCCAGATAGGGCACAACTGGCCCACCTGCTCCTCCATACTAAGCCGCA